>CABHPQ010163712.1:70127-90425 GCA_902168405.1 Peromyscus aztecus | reverse complement strand
CAGGGTTTTTAGTTTGTTTGTTTGTTTTCAATTTTAGTATCCTTTGTCCTTTTCCCCACGATGTTAGCAGTCTCAGATAATATATAGTATGTTTATAATATAGTTATCAATTTGTATTAATTATCTTATTGAATTCTCATAACAATTCTGTAGGATAGCTTTTAATATTATTCCTTTTTTTATAGATGAAGTAGCTGCGATTTGAGATGCTACATAAGCCAAGGGCTGTAGAATGGAAAGCCTACTGCAGCCCACATTAGAACATCCTTCCTCCTGAACTGGCTTTGGTGGCCTTGCTTGGTCTGGGACCTCCTTAAAATTTACAAATATCTATTTATTATCTTTTTGTCTTTCCTTCTTAGCTACTACTGACCTTCATACTATTACAAGAGTAGGAACACACACATGTGTACAGACACACAATACTACCTCGCGCGCGCGCGCGCGCACACACACATGCACACACAAATAGACACAATGCAAATATCAACCGATTCCAACCCACGCTATCTGCCAGCCAAACACCCATGAGGACAATCATTTCCTATGCTTGAACTTGGAATGATGAGCCATGATTCTCTTCATTTAATATCTCTACCCTAAAGGGAAATGTCAAGAGATTCCCATCGGAAAAGCAGAATCTGAGCTCTCTCAGAAGGAGTTGGCAAAAATCCAAATACTTGAATTTATTTTATGTTTCTGTTCTGAGGCTGGGAAATGCTTTCAAGTGTCTGCTGAAATTTGCTCTAACGTGAACAGTAGGGAGGTGCTCCACCTCTTCTGCATCTCCTGAAGAGCTCACCAAAGTGAGTTTAAGAAACAAACCTGTAACGTGGCACAAGTTGAGCCTGTCTCCCTTCAAAGGAGCAGGCAGACTGTGGAATGCGCTGACAGGAAGTGCAGCTGCCCATACAAGCTCACAGCAGCTTCCCAAACAAGTTTTGCATTCACCCTGTGACTAGAGAGAATGAGGAGAGGAGGCAGACAATCAATGGCCTTTCCCTGGCTCTTTGCCTTTCTTTCTAGAGTGAATGCTCATGAGCTTTTTTAGATATCAAAGAAAACAGTATGTGTACGGATTTATCTTAAAGGATAGATGGAAATGATGCTTGGAGAAAAGAAGAGGGAACTTCCAACAAACCTGTCTCTTCCTCCTTGACTCTGAAGAACTGGATCTCTTGTAATGCCTTCAAATAGGGAGTCGGCTGCAAATTTGTGTGAACAGAAAGTTAAGTTCCAAGTCTTAGCTGGGGTCATCCTTGTAGATTCCTTTGTGCCAGGTTTTTACCTGACTCCAAAATGCATCCTCTTCCAGTAGTCTCTTTCAGCACTCTCCCCTTCTGTCCCTCCAAGCTGATTTCTCAAGTTCCCATTCCCCACCCCACCCCCACCCCTGTTCACTCATGAAATCTCTTCTATTTTCTCTTCCCAGGGAAATCTGGGTGTCCACCCATGGACCCTCCTTGTTACCTAGTCTCTCTGGGGCTGTGGATTGTAGCATAGTTATCTTTTATTTTACACCTAATATCCACTCATGAGTGAGTACATACCATGTTTGTCTTTCTGGATCTGGGTTACCTCACTCAGGATGATTTTTTTTTCTAGTTCCATACATTTGCCTTCAAATTTCCTGGTGTCCTTGTTTTCAACAGTTGAGTTATACTTCATTGTGTGGATGAACCACATTTGCTTTACCCATTCCTCAGTTGAGGGGCATCTAGGTTGTTTCCAGATTCTAGCCATTATGGGTAAAACCACAATGAACATAGTTGAGCAAGTGTCCTTGTGGTATGATTGACCATCCTTTGGGTATATGCCCAAGACTGGCATAGCTGAGTCTTGTGGTAGATTGATTCCCAGTTATCTGAGAAACTGCCATACTAGTTTCCAAAATGACTGTACTGAGGGAGACCAGCTTCCACTTTTTCCCCCAGGGTACTCTTGAGGGGGGAGAAGTAAGAAATATTTAGATAGAAATATAGAGGGAGAGAGACAGATAGAAACACAGAATAGCCTGGGAAGGGCCTGGATCAAAACCCACCAGCCCCTCTGTCTCTTCTAAAGGACTTTTAAAGGAATGCCAAGGGGTGGAGTAAAAGACCTCCCCCCAGCACAGCCAAGTGCAGACTATCCCCAAAACACCTGGTAACCATGCATGTGGTCAAGCCATCTCCTAATGCAGCCCTGCTGGGTAAAGCAAGCTCAGATCTCACTAGAAAACCTTTGTGGGATCCCACAGCTGTACAAGTTTGCACTCCCACCAGCATTGAAGGAGTGTTCCCCTTGCTCCACATCCTCTCCAGCATAAGCTGTTGCTTGCTTTTTATCTTAACCATTCTGAAAGGTGTAAGATGAAATCTCAGAGTCATTTTGATTTGCATTTCCCTGATGGCTAAGGATGTTGAACATATCCTTAAGTGTTTCTCAGTCATTTGAGGTTCTTCTGTTGAGAATTCTCATAGCCTGAACTGGTCATCTCCTGTGACCAGATTGGTGACTAGCCCAATTGCCATCAGAGAGGCTTCATCTAGCAACTGATAGAAACAGATGCAGACATCCACAGCCAAACATTAGGCACAGCTCGGGGAATCCTGCAGAAGAGGGGGAGAAAAGATTGTAGGAGCCAGAAGGGTAAAGAACACCACAAGAATACCCACAGAATCAGTTAACCTGGGCTCATAGGGGCTCACAGAGACTGAACCAACAACCAGGGAGCCTGCAAGGGACTGACCTACGCCCTCTCTATATATGTAACAGCTGTATAGCTTGGTCTACTTGTGGGACTCCTAACAATGGGAGTAGGCTGTCTCCAACTCTTTTACTGGCTTTTGGACCCTGTATCTCACCTGGGCAGCACAGTAGAGCTGACCCTGTTGACAGGTTGCAGGTAAGCCAGCCCTGAGGGTGTGAGCCCAGGAGAGTTGGCCACACTACTCATCTGTCATGGGACAGCATGAGTGAGGTAGAAATAACCCCGCCTTGACCCTCACCCCTTGACACCTATGGCAGGCAGAAGAGCTGATCTCTGGGTCAAGAGAGTGGAGGAGCTGACCCTGCCCCACACTGGCTGCAGCACATGGGAGAGCAGGTCCTGCACTTCACCTGGGCAGCATAGTAGAGTTGACCCTATCCATGGCAGGAGTGCAGGTGAGTTGGCCATGAGAATTTAAGCATGGGAGATCTGTCCCTGCCCCTCATCTGCCACATGGTAGTGTGGATGAGGGAGAGATGCTCTCTGCCCTACCACCCACCACCTGTAGCAGGCCTGAGAGCTGGCCCCGAGGTCATGAGAGCAGAAGAGCTGCTCCGCCCCTCAGTGGCTGCAACTCTCAAGAGAGTGGCCCCTGCACCTCACCTAGGCAATGCAGTAGAGCTGACCCAGGTGGTGTAAATGTGGGTAAGCCTGCCCTGAGGGTGTGAAAGCAGGGAAACTGGTCCCATCCTGTTGCTGTAGAGCTTCTCTCCAGGTCCCATCAAGCCTCGCAGTTCCACAACCCACGTATAAAATAATCACTCAGACGCTTATATTACTTATAAACTGTATGGCCGTGGCAGGCTTCTTGCTAACTGTTTTTATATCTTAAACTAACCCATTTCTATAAATCTATACCTTGCCACATGGCTCGTGTCTTACCGGCATCTTTACATGCTGCTTGTCCTGGCAGTGACTGGCAGTCTCTCCTCTCCACCTTCCTGTCCCTCAATTCTCCTCTCTGTTAGTCCCGCCTATACTTCCTGTCTGGCTACCGGCCAATCAGTGCTTTATTTATTAACATATTTGTCATACAAAACATCCCACAGCACCATCCCTTGCCCCTTGCTGTAAAGGGTGAACTGTTTCAAACTCTGCTACTTTTAGGGTCAGAGAAAGGATTAACTGAAGTAAGGCATCTCTTCAAAGCACCTTTCATAGCCTCTGTGGTGCGGTGGGCATGAACTGTGTGGTACTCAGTGATATGATTGGTAGCCATGCTTCATGGGTACTCAGTGATATGATATGTAGCCATGCAACATATGTGCAGAGTACCTTGGTCAGTCCCATGCAGGTCCCCTAGTTGTCAGTTCAGTCTCTATGAGCTCCTATGAGCCCAATTTAGTTACCCTATTGGGGTGGAAATGCCTTGCCAAAAATCCATTAAAAGAACCCCAAAATGGGTGATCTGAAGTAAACTCACTCCTATCTACTACACCTGGGAGAAACACAAAAACACATTCCAAGAAAATTTTCATGTTTTAAAGAAACTGATGTCACAAGACTCTTGTTTTCTTGGCGTGTTCTCACAAGCACTGAGAATTCTCCTCACAAGATTCCATTCCTGGGCTGTGGTCTGACAGTATCCAGTATGATTGTTTTGGTAACTCTGTGTTGTTGTTACATTAATAAACGACATATGATATTTCTTGGCAGTAGTGTCCTTTATTTATCTATAATTTACACTTTTCTATTAACAACCTGACAGCTAATCAAGGAAAGTTCAGAACTGCTCAATGACATTCTAATATATACATATTTATACATTCGTTTAAAAAAACCTTATTTGTTCTTTGGCAATTTCGTATAAGATAATGTAAACTTGGATTATTACAACCTCTGTCTAACATCCCTCCTTTCTCTGTTACCCCTCTCCCATAAATCCCTTCTCAAATTCATGACTTTAACACTATTTTTTAACTTTTTATTTATTCTTTGTGGCTTTCACATCATGCATCTCAATCCAATTCATCTCCCCATCCCTTAGTGTCTGTCCTCTGCCCTTGGCACCCCCCACCCCATGCAAAATAAAATAAAATTTAAGAAAAAAGAAAAAGGATATCTCCTCATGGAAGTTGTAGTGTGACAGAGTGAGTCACATACTATACCCCTTTAGTCCATATATCTTTACATGCAAATGTTCATTGCAAAGAGTCATTGGTCTGGTTCGAGGCCTCTGGTTTCTGCTATATTATAGATACTGGGCCTTCACTGGGACTCCTCTTGGATATCCCATTGTTGCCTTGTGTCATGGAAATCCTGTAGCTTTCGATCTATAGGTCTGGCCCCCTTACATACTCCAGCAGATCATAAATGAGGTGGATGTTGGTGTGGGCCAACTGCTGTGGGATAATGCTTTTGCACACTGGTTTAATAAAATACCAATTGTCCAGTAGCCAGGCAGGAAGTATAGGCAGGGCAAGCAGACTAAAGGAATGCTGGGAAGAGGAAGAGCAGAGTCAAGAGTTACCAGCCAGACACAGAGGAAGCAAGATGACAAAGCAGAACTGAGAAAAGGTAGCAAGCCATGTGGCTAAACATAGATAAGAATTATGGGTTAATTAATTAACTAAGAACTAGTCAGTAATAAGCCTGAGCTAATGGCCAAGTAGTTATAATTAATATAAGACTATGTGCTTACTTGGGGGATGCGAGTGGGAGAGATTTGTCCCGACTGCCAGCCAATCAGGACACAGGAAAACTTCCAACTCCAAATGGCGCCCAGACATGGTGGCAAGAATTTCCACACAAAACCCGAGAAAGCTTTAAAAAGGGGTTCTAAACTGTAGCTAAAAACAGCTTCCTAGTGTGTCTCTTAGGCCAGCTGTAGCCTGTGGGCTTGAGTTACAGTATGTCGGGTTTACAGCATGTGGGCTTGACCCGCAGCGTGGCAGATTCCTGCCACAGTACACAGAGGCATCTCCAAGCCATGCAGTATGCTGTGTGGTAGATTTAGCTTTTGCTAATTAAAAAAAAAATTATTTCTGGGCTATGTGCTGCTTCGATAGAGGCATAGACCCACTGCCTCCCAGAGTCAGCAGAGAGCTTGGCTTCCAGAACTAGAGGACAGTGAGATACATCTCTTCCTGGCAGCACCAATTTACTTCAAAGAGAAAGATGGGCATTGAAGACACTCCACATAAAGTTTACCTTCTTCTTGGAAAAAATAGTCATTTGGGCAAGAAACCATTCTTGCCTGGACTGCTTGAAAAAATGTTGTATAAACAGGACCCATAGGAAGGTGACCACTAAACTTTGCAAGACAAGATGGTCTTTCAGGTTCCTGCTTCATAGAAGAGACTGCCAGACAATTTACAGGACACAGAGAAGTGACTAAGAGACTCTAGGCTTGTAGACTGAAGATGGATGCCCTAACATTACAGAGGAACTTTGGATGACTATCCAGGTAGGCAGCTGTCTCTGTCATTTCCAGAATTTTGAAAGTTGCTTAAAATGCATTTCCTGTTTACTTAGGTAATATTGTATCCTTCTGAGGTCTTTGATGTAGTTGAAGACTAGATAGTTATAATTATGGTTTTCCTTGGTTATGGTAAGAGATAAAGTAGATATGAAACCTTAGGCTCACAAATATAGGATAGATAGGATATCTTTAATTTTGCCAAATACAAATAGACTAGATATTGTAACTATAGTTCTTGCTTGATAACTGTTTTGTTATATGTAATTTTACTATGTTGAAGTTAAAACCTTCCTTTTGAATAGAAAGAAAAGGGAAAATGATGGGTGATATTGTTCTGTATGCTGTGAATATGTGTTGCTCTGACTGGTTGATAAATAAAGCTGTTTGGCCAATGGTGAGGCAGAATAAGGTTAGGCAGGACATTCTAACTAGAGATGAGGAAGGAGAAAGAAGAACAGAGGAGACACCAGCTGCCACCAAAGGAACAACATGCTAGCAGACAGGTAAGCCACAGCCACATGGCAACTTATAGGTTATTAGAAATGGTTAATTTAAGATACAAGAGCTAGCTAGCAAAAAGCTTGAGCCATAGGCCATGGCCATGCAATTTGTAACTGATATAAGCCTCTGTGTGTTTACTTGGGTCTGAGCAGTTGCAGGACCAGGTGGGAAACAGGAATTTTATAAATGGCTGTGGGACCTTAGTGCCGGGTGAGACCAGGAAAAATTTTACCTACAGCCAACTCATACCCCTGGTTCTGGACCTGGGTGGTTTCAGGGTTGGTTGACCTGCCAGATCTCCCCCATCCTCACCAACAGGGTGAGCTCTCCAGCACTGCCTCGGCTAGTTCACACTAAAAGCAATTTTGATATGTTTGATCTGTCTTACCCTGTGTTGGTTAGCGTTGTAGCTACTACTGAATTGTATGACCACCCATCCTGTGCTGGGCCTGAAACCATGTGCATGTAACAATCCTGCGGTACCATCTAGGGGGCCTAAGACTGTGAGACACTCACTCCCCAAAAAGACAAAAGAAGGGGGTTCTTTAAATTATTTTATTTATCATAAAAAAAACAAAAAATTCTTCCAGTAAAACATTTTTATAACAAAAATAGTTTACAGTGTATTAAGAGTAAGCAAATCCATACATAGATCAATAACCTATCAGAGTTCTCATAGTTATTAACCAACCCCAAAGATGGGGAAAAACATTCAACTTCATGTGGCTTTTTTAAAATGTGTTCAAGAGTATTCCCAATATTCTAAACCACTTGAGCCTCAAAACGCTTTAAGCATATCTTCAAATTTCAGTTGAATGCTGATAAATTTCCAAACACAATTGTGATTAGTTTTCAAAATGAAACCATGAGTTAATTAGAAATGTAATTACTCTTATTCCAAGACAGCATGGATTTTTTTTTACCTTTTAAGTATTGCTTATAATTAACATTATTTCTTATTTGCATATTCATAAAATGTCTTATAAGTTATCAAGACCTTTAAGGAAACTAACGTCTGATTTCACTATGCTCAAGTAATTACAAAATGAATTTTTTATTTCTTAATTCTTTCCATTTTTATTCACCCTCTGGGTACAGAATTATAATTAATTCTGCTTTTCTTTTTCTAATAGATTTATGTGTATTATCATATATATTAAATTTTTACTTCCATAACTTTTTTCATTTTTATTGCTTTGCACACAGACAATGTGCACTTCATTTAAAACATGTAATCCCTCAGCTGCGATCCAGACATAATTGCAAATCTTTATAATATAATGGCATACATGTTCTTCATATTTTATTACAAGAATCCCTAATTCCAGTTGAAAATTCTGGAGTTCCTGTCCTCTAAAAAAAATTGCAAAATGAGAAAGGGATTTAATAAGTCCTCTTCTTATGACAAACCAATTACAAACACAATGCTCTGATTTTTTTTCTCCATTCTACTTTAAAATGTATTTAATCATTTGGTCAATGTGATATCCATATCAGTCCAAATAATTAACACAATAGACAGGACTGAGATTATTGGCTAGAAGTCTTTGTGATAAAGCAATAACAGAGCTAAACTAGGTTTACTACAGATAGACGAAGGCACAGGTTCAGACTTGAGAAATACAAAGTACAGAATGCAGGGTAGAAGGACACTGGGGACAGACTGAAAGGGCAGGTCTCCCTGACAGATAGTAAGACACATTGCTCCTGCGTTCTCCTTGGTCTTTCTTGAATTTCAGTAATGTTCTCATAATTTGTCCAGATGTCACATGTGCTGTTGTGCTGTTGTATGGTGTTGTATTGTGTTCTGTCGTGTTGTATTGCTCTGTGCTGTGTTACATGGGGATGAGGCCAGAATGTAGGTGGAGAGGGATGAGAACTGAAAGCATCACAAGAAAATTGCTAGAAATTGCAGCGAGAAGCAATTGCTGCACTGTCAGGTGCTGCGGAGACTGCCGAGCGCCATAGTCAGAAAACTAAGGCTAAAGATATTTCATATCTTCATCTGCAAATTCGTCCTTTCTGCCAATTGAACTGAGTTCAGTAAAACTTTCTTCCTTGGCTTTAGAACTCTTTATACCTTTTACAAAATTACTTCTTTATCCAAACCTAAGTTCAACTCAAAGGCAACCGAGGAACAAAATACTCAAAATGATCAACCAAGACTTCCCCTGGGGTATGCCTAAACCATATCCCCAAAGGCACACTTGTTCAAGTTTGGAGCCTCATTGCCTTATTTGAGGTTCTTGTAACTGTGAGTTTCAAGAGGCCCCTTGACCACCTTCTCATACTCCTGACTCTCAACTCCATCAGTGCCTTGGTGCTTCCTCATTCTCCCCAACCTTACTCATTCATTCCTTTGCTCTGAAAATGTTTCTATTGTTGCTAAATCTATTAAATTGGGACTTTTAGTTCTTTTGACTCTTAAAGATTATTTAGTTATTTTGAGCTCCATGAAAGCCAAAGTTTTGTTTGTTTCTTGAACTACCATTATTGCCAGAATACAATAGTAAAATTAAATTCAGTGCCTCCATACCTCCATTATTCTTAAGTCTCAACACAGCTACACATGTACACACACATATACTCACACATAGACTTATCTCCAAAGCATGCAGAGCAATTAGATGCCCTTCTTTCTGGGATATCATGCCAATTTTTTCATTGTGTAGTGAGTACCTTGTAAAATTCAATGACACCCTGTACTCACACCTATTACACTGTTTAATTGTTGCTTCACTATACTGAAAAATTCTAAAGGAAATGACTTCTATTTTAAATTTGATTTATTAGATTCTAGCTAAGTGCCCAAAACATAATAGAAGTTTAATATATATAGTTTTCAAATGCATGGGGAAAAATATGGTAGCTCTTATGAAAGGTATCTTAATTAGGATTTTTATTGCTGTAAAGAGACACCATGACCATGACAACTCTTATAAAGTAAAACATTTAATTGGGGTGGCTCACTTACAGTTTCAGACATTCAGTCCATTATCATCATGGCAGGGAGCATGATGGTGTGCCGGCAGATATGGTGCTGGAGCTGAGAGAGCTACATCTTGCTGGCAACAGGAAATCAAATGAGACATTAGGTGGTATCCTGAGCATAGGAAACCTCAAAGCCCACACCCACAGTGACATATTTCCTCCAATAAGGCCATACCCACTCCAAAAAAGCCACACCTCCTAATAGTGCCACTCCCTATGAGTTTATGGGTGCCAATTACATTGAAACTACCACAGAAGGGTATCAGCACCTTCAGCAAAACACTATAGAATCTGTGCTATAGATATGAGATTTGGCCAGAGAATCCAAAATGAGAGTCTTTGATAGGCAGAACAGTGGACCCTCAGTGGACCAGAACCATTTGAAGTACTCCTTACATGAAAAAAAAAGGAAACTATCAAATGTGATTCAGGTTAAAGACCTTGAAATGGGAAGCTTTTTCTGAATTATCCAGCTGGCCCTATCTAATTATAGAATCCTTAAGGAACAGGAGTCTTCCCTGTCACAAGAAGAGACAATAGTACGTCAAGAGCAGAAAGATGCTACAGTTAATGACTGTGATGTCAGAGAAGGGGACTCAAGGCAAGGAACTAGGTGATTCCTAGTTCCTTGAAAAGAGCGTGCTATGCTAGAGCACCAAGGAGACTGACCCAGTCCTACAGCACCTGGATTTCAGACCAGCATTCTGCTGTGTACAACAGTCACTGAACCATAAGGTAAGAAATTTGTGTCATGTATGCCACTATATTTCAGAATTTGAAACAGCAGCAATAGAGCGTTGATACAGATCTTTAGGATACTTTATGAGAGGCTGCACCTGGTATGGCATATAGTAAAATGGCTTCAAAGCCTTTTCATGGAATAATACAAACAATGTCATGGACATAGGTGCTAATATCTCAGTATATTCAAGCAACATATTCACACATTGACTGGAGATGGCTCTTCAGAATTAGCTATCCTTACCTGTGGCCTCTCATTCCTCTGTAGAAGGATATTTGATTGAATTAAAATTAAATTTCTAAAACTTGTCCAGGTATTCAGGACAGAAATAATATTTCCCTATTTTCTGTCTTTTATCAGCTACATAAGTTTCTATTGTTTTTAATGTAAATAGTACACATTGCTAATATGGGCAAAGAAATATAACTCTTCTATCACCCTCATTCAAATTAGAGTTTTCCAGTTTCTCTTCACATCACATTCCCTGACTGTATGCTGATTTAGAGAAAGTTCAATGTGATAGGGGATGTCATCCTTACTCTTCTGAAATTTTATCAATTTTATGACTCACCCATAAAACTGGTCTACTGTCTCCAATAATAGCAAGTCCCCAGACAATAGTCTAATATTCTGTGGGAATAGTGTACCATCAAAGTTTTCCCTAGTAATTACCTGTCAGTAATAAATGTGTCTATGAGAAAATCCTGAGCTGCTTATTCCAAATTCAATAGAGAAGCATCACAATATTAAATATTCTAATCAAATCAAAATCCAATTCTGTTAAGGAAAGGGTTACAGTAATAAACTCAAGGTACTTGGATACTAGTTGTCATCATTTTGGTAACATATATTATAAAATATCCATGTGAAATATTCAGTGAATACAGAGACTGAGAGCAATAAACATGAGATTAATAATAAGGCAAAGATTTCATTTCACACATTTGCACTTTTGTGTGTATGCTTGCCTACATTTATTCCAGCATAGAAAATAATTAAGTCTGCAAAATAATCAGAGGAAACCTTTATTCTTCTCCTTGTGAAGGACCATATACCACAGGACACAACACAGGAGAAAGGTCAATTCTAGATGTCGCCTTGCCCTACGAAGTGTAGCGACTACTGGCAGTCAGCAATAGCCATCTGTTTCAGAGACAAGAGATTTATTGTAAATAATCTGAACTAAAAGTATCCAAGCCTGAAGCCTCCAGAGTACTAACGTTCACACAGACTTTAAAACTCCAGATCAGAAATACAGAGGATACAGGAAAACGTACATACTGAATAATAGGCCCCCCAGACTCCTATCCCTTGTCCAACTTGCAAGAAGGATGTTATATAGACACACACTAAGGGCAGGGAAGCCAGTGACTTTGGTAGGGTATGAGAAATCCACCACACAGAGCAACAACATCACTACAACGATCATGCCACTTGGTTAAATTCAGTAATCAAAACAACTTACTTCTCCAAAAGTATCTCTCAACTAATTCTGATGATCAAAGAGCAAGAGTCTTCAGACCTTAATGAAAATATTCCCAAATTAAAGGAGACCAAAACAAGCAAATTTTAGTAGTGGCTACTTGTGAAGAATTAAGGAGCAGCAAGTGAGCAGTGTGAAGGAAATTTACATTTCCTGTTAGTGTGAAGTTCTTTGTTCTTTGACTATGATTTCAGCAAGCCTGCATTATAAAATGCAATGTGTGTGCGTGCTTTAAAAAAAAAAAAAAAAAAAAAAAAAAAAAAAAAACTGTTTTTCTTTTCTTCTTGGGTGATCACAATAATAGGATGTCAATTCAAACTTTGAGATTTTTCCATGTTATAGGACCAAGAACTGTGTGTTCTCTAGCATGAAGTCTCAGAGAAGTCCATGGATTCAAAACTACCACCATTCAGTCCCTTGGGTTTTTCATAACATACCAATTAGTAAGCCATATTTTCTTTCTTTGTGTGGCAGATGGTGTTAGAGACAGTTTGCAAGACTTCTGCCTCCCAGAAAGATTTGATTCAGCTTGATTGACTTCATGAATGCATTATCAGGGGACAAAATAAAGATAAAAATGATATTATGACTAGACTTTCCAGTTGGTGATCATAGAGTAATCAAATTATTCTAACCAATCCTATAATTTTCCTGCACAGTCATGGAATGTTCCACAGTAGACTATCCAGACTAACCATCCTAGAGGAACAAGCAACTCAGACTGTTTAATGGGATTTGAGTTCAATTTTACTAACAACATTGGCATTACAGAAAAAATTACAAAATAATGGAATAGTACACTGATTGAATTCAGTAATCCTTTTCAAGTAATTTTAACTGGAAAGTGACTTTGTGTTTCTATCAGTGAAAAATAAGCATTTGCATTTTCAATTTTATATATTCAGAATACCAGCAAGTTAACTTTTATATTCCTCTAATTACAGTAGCCCAGGTGTAAAGGAGTTGATTTTATTCACAAATTGAACTCCACAATAAGTAGATGGGCAGCTTTCTTTCAAGTGGTCCCTCAAGGACCCAGGAGCTTTCCTTAGGAAGGCTGCGCAGTCTCCAGTGTGGAGCTTTCAGAGGCACAGGGCTTGTGGGCAACACACATAGTTGGTAAGCATCAGTGTACTGTCTATACATTTGGCTTCAGAGAATGGAAGGCCCCAACCTACTGTGATGACTATTCTTGGTTGTCAACCTGACTATACCGGGAATGAACTACAATCCAGATATGGAGGGCACACCTGTGAGAGATATTCTGCTTGATTTAAAGTTGGTGAATCCACTTCTAGTCTGGATCTTGGGAGTAGAAAGACACATGCATCGAATCAAGATCTTGAGGTGGGAAGACACACCTTCTGCTAGAAGCCTATATATGGACATGGAAGAAGGGAGGTTTTGCTCTTTGCCTACCTGCCCTTCCCTTGTTAGCACATCCATTCCTTCAATGGCATTAGAGCCTACTTCTTCAAGATTCCAGCATATATAGAAATTTGACCCAGACATCCAGCCTTGTGGGACTGACCAACTATTGGATTCTTGGACTTTTCACTCACAGCTAGCCATTGTTGAATTAGTTGGACTGCACCCTTAAGTCATTCCAATACTCTCTCTCTCTCTCTCTCTCTCTCTGTGTGTGTGTGTGTGTGTGTGTGTGTGTTTATGTGTATGTGTGTGTATGTGTTCATTCCATAAGTTTTGTGACTATAGAGAACCCTGACTAATACACCTGCACTGCCCAAGGCACACTAAGATATTAGCAACTCAATGTATAAGAAATTTGATTGATCAGGCTCTAGGGCAACATGTCATTCCTACTTGCTTCCAAATTTGCCATAGGGCCATGCCAAACTACAAGGTCAATTGAAGGATATGAATTAGACATATCCCTAGGAAGGAAATGATATAGATTTAATAAAAACTAGTCAACTTGTCTTTGATGCTCTGATTTTGACGCCCACAATTACCATACCACACAATCTACCTAAAAAGATTCATTCATCAATGAGACAAAACTCCCTGTTCTCATGAAGCTGATACTCAAGTAGAGGAAACAATGGTACATAAATAAGTAGATTAGTAGATAGAGTACAGCTTCAGGGAATTGAATAGTCCATAAAGTAAGAAATTAATCCAGAAGCAAGTACTTTCAGATAAAATAGTCAAGAAGAGAGCTTCACTTCAATTTGGAACAGACACCTGAACCAAGACTGAGAGCTGTAAGGGAAGAGCTTCCCAAGCATAAATATGAACTAATAAAATATGACTACTGTGGCCTATTTTGTTATATGTTCAAGTTATTTTCACCATAAAATCAGGCTTCATTGTTTTATATTTTATTTTAAGAATCTCATACATAGTCTACTATATTTATATTATTTCAAACCCTCTCTCTTCCCCTCCAACTGCTCCCACACTTCCTCCTTGTAATCAAAATTCATTTTTTAACATTTTTTTGAAATTCATAGTTGAAATTTCCTATACTATTAGCCATTTTCACTTGAGACACAAAATTATTTTATTTTAAACCCCTATAGCAGAAATTTGTGATAATAGAAGATGCATTTTTATCTGGACTTTGAAAAAAGAAATTAGCATCTAAACTTCTTTTCTTGCTTTTCAGTTTTACGTATTAGAAATCCAACTGAACAGCGTTCACACAAATGAGGTAATGCTTGGCTCACTGGACTATTTGAATCCTGACTTGGGGACGTTCCTATCATCAAGATTTTCTCCATTCTCATCTCCACACTGGCTACTCTCTCTGCTTCAAGTGTCTTCCAATCTGTTGAAGGACAACAACACAGCTTACACTATTAGTTATTCAGCTGTTTCAGTTTTCAGCTTAGGTGATCCCATTGACATGATCACAGAAGAGCTAACAGACTCTTCATTTCCTTGAATAGAATACAAGGATGTATTCTGGTTCAGCTCACTGGAGCCCGTGCTATTCCATACTAATGGCCAGGCTAAGTAATCAGTTGGAGTGGCTGAGAACTACACTCCCAAAGGAAGGGAAATGATGTTAACAGAACAAAGGAAAGAATTGGAGAGATGCAAATAACAGTTGCCAATGATTGTTATAAATGCTGTCACAGAGAGAAATATTGGGTAATGATTATTCTTTCCCATGGAACCCTGGAACAAGGGGAACTTGGGCATGAACCATGGCTCCACACATTATCAGATGTATGAATTTTGGACACATCAGTAAACTTCTTTAAGCTTAATCCTTTTAACTATTAAATTAGGGAATCTAGTTGGTAGCATAAGATGTCTAGTAGGGTCATTACCTCTCCCAGTACAAGGTAACTCCATTTAAATTTCTTTTATATATTTTAGGAGCTTGTAGAGTACAGGATTTCTATATGGCTTTTCAAAAGGCCATCATTGCTAGTGATGGCTTCCCATATTCACTCCTTTACCCTGCCCTCTCATTCTCTTCCCCATTTAATCCTCCTATTCTGGTTCTCCTTTTTCTCTTTATAACACTATATTCTATATTAGCTTCCTTGGAAGAGCTCCTCCCCCTCCCTTGTTTTCTGGGAGCTACATAACCTCTGTGGATAACAAGACATATATTCCTCTAGAAAGACAACATTCAAAGACACGAATGACAAGCCTTCTTTTTGTAGATGAGTCTCAGTTTCATTATTTGCAAACATGAGATGCCACCTGCCTCACAGAATTGCACAGGTGACTAAACAGCACACCGTGTGTGAAAGTCTTTCACAAATTATAGTATAAATTGTTAAATGAATAGCAAGTATGTTACTGATGGTGGTAATAAAGTTAAGCATCACCTTTAGATCTTTGGACGGACATTCTAAAGAAGCTGTCCTAAGAACTGCTATTGAAAGACCAAGGAGGTATGGCCCTGAAAACTAAAAGTAGGGAAGAGAAATGTAAGCTCTGCAGAAAAAAAAATAATGAACACAATGAACCTGTGCCTGAAGACAGCAGGAGACAAGAAACACATCAAAATTCTGCATCTGCCCTGACGGTACATATAGGAAACACAAAAACTCACTTAGGCTAGTCTAAGAGGGAAAGGTCCACTCTAGTGCTATCACTCAAATTTAACTAAACTGCAACTAATTTTTAAAATGTACAAGTTCAAAAGCAATTTATAGTATATGTTAAAATATCTATTTCAACAGGTGAACTTTGTCCATTTGCAAATGAAGAAATTAACACCAATAAATTGCTTTGGATACAGTCTTGTCACTTGTGTGCTGTGTTAATTTACTGCACTAATTAACTGACTGTCTCACACCAAATCAACATGGCCTCTCTGGGATGAACTCATATTAACAAGGACTGTACATAACCAGTCTTGGCTCTTTGATGATGGCTCCTCGATATGCAGACAAGAGATCACCAAGAGATTGTCTACGATGCAGACATTTCCATCATGCCCATCACTGTGGTCGTGTGTACAGTCCTGCTTTGTTTTATTTTAACATTTCTAATTTAAGTATCATCAGTGCTGTTTGGAAACTACACTTTTCCCTCTAACTTTTATTAATGCAAGAAACAAAGGCATATTGAATATAACACACAGGTCAGGGATGGGACACCAGAAAACCTAGTCTCACTGAATCAGAGCTGGAGACATACTATTGATCAACCTCATGAAAATCAAAGGGACCACTTATGGGATGCCGTCCCTCTTTTGTTATGAATCACAGTCGCTGCTCTCCACTTCTCACTGTGACTGCCCCTCCAGTTTCTCTGCCCCAGTTTCTCTGTCACATATCTAAGTACAATTCAGAATACCCAATCCATTTGAATTTCTCTGTGACCATTTCACGTACTGTGATAAGGTATTTGTAAAATACTAATTTAAATTATTGTCTTAAACTAAAATATAAAAACAACAGCAACAAAAAGAAAATGCCAGTGATAAAGCTGAAGAACAAAAAACCGGGAAAAAATTTGAAATATCATCTTAATAAAAATTGCAAGCAATACATTTTTTCCTCAGATCGATTATCCATTACCAATGAACTAACAGAAAACATACAAATTGCTCCTGAAAAAAATAAAGAATGGGCCACCTCTCCAAGTGTGCTTAGTGAAGCCTTTTCAGGGACCATCTTTATGGGTCAAGCCTTTTCAGGGACCATCTTAGGAAAGGACCCACAGTCAAGCCTTTATCCAAAGAGAGCAGAAGACACTTCGGTTTTGCACCTCCAGACTCCACAGGCTCCCTGCTGCCCTGGATAAACAAGTGACACTAATTAATTAAAGAAAGCATAAGGAAACAGAAACACATTCCATGTTCACAGAATGGAAGAATTCATATTGCTATAATGATTTTTGTTTTGCAATAACAAGAAAATTCATCCTAAAGTTCATGGACTGTCAAGGGACTTTGAATAGCCAACACGATCTCCATTCCATGACTTGCTAGATGAATTCCTCTATTCCTGCACAGGCTCCATGGAGAGAAGACAGAGTACGATAACTCACACTTCTGAGTGTAAACCTACAAAGTAACAGTAACCCAAACTGCCAAGCAGTGATATAAACACAAACATAGACAGGTGAGAACTGAGAGCACAGATAATAAGCTCTCACCTGTCTACTCAAATGAGTTCCGACTATTAAATGGGATAAAATGTGGTTCTAAAAAAAACTAAGTTTAGAAAAAAATGAAGGGAAGGCAGAAGCAGAATGGTTGTCCCAAACACAAGGCCAGAGTATTTTATTTAATGAATTTTAGGCCAGCCAGTGTTACATGGTGAGACCCTGTAGAAGGAGAAAAAAGAGACAGAGAGGGAGCAGAGAGAGAGAGAGAAAAAGAGAGAGAGAGAGACAGAGACAGAGACAGAGACAGAGAGGAGGGGGGAGAAAGACAGGGAGGGAGGGAGGGAAGGAGGGACCATCTTCACCCAAAACCATATACAGAATCTAACACAAAACAGAGGAAAGGTCTAAGTGTAAGAGCTAGGACTATAAAACCATTAGAGGAAAGCACACAGCACAAGCAGTTTGGTCACATGGGCAGCAGCACTGCTCTCTGTATGACATAAATAAATGCACAGGTTACAAAATGAAAAAGCATAGAAATCAGGTGTGCTGAGAGTTTGACTTCAATTGACATAAGCCAGAGTCATTTGGGAAGAGGACACCTCAGTTGGGAAAATGCCACCCCCATCTTGGCCTGTGGATAAGACCATGGTACATTTGCTTCATTGATGGCTGATGTGGTAGGCCGCAGGTCACTCGGAGCAGTGCCACACCTGGGCAGAGACTCTTTCAGCTAAAGCCTTTCGGGAGCTTCCTCCTTGGACTTAACCTCTTTCAGCCATTACAGCTTATTTGAAATACCAATGACTCAAAACATTCACTGCAATATTCTGGGTTCAGTTCCTAGATCCATAACATTCTTTGGTGACCTGGGCAGGAGGCACGGCTCCTCCTGTCATAATCTCTCATTTTTAACCTCATTTAAAAACAACCTCTTTAACCCCCATAGAAGTACTTGAAGGATTCACAGGGAGATTTTTGCTCCTTTCTAAGACCTAAACAATATTGAAATATCACTAGTAAAGAATAAACTCCAGATCAAATTGTCAGTAGGTGGAGATACTTCCTGCTCTCACACTCACACAGAACTACTCTCGCCCTCAGGGTACCTTGTTCAAATGTTGGGAGTTCCTAACTGGTCAGCGACAGTTTAGAAGCCTCAACTCAGAGTGTCATAAATAGGACCTCTTACATGCCCCATCTCCCTCCTTTTGCTTGTACAGTCTATACAGGTATTCTTCTTCCCATCCATTCAAGATTATTTCTCTAAAATGAATGAAACAGGGAATAAATTAAAACAAGGCAAGCTCTACGATGTTTTTAAGTTTCCATAAACTCCAGTCAAACTGGCACAGGAAACATGTTTTCCTTATTTATTAAAGGCTATGCCCCAAAGCCACTAATCTAACTTTAAAACAATGAATTAGTTAAGGCTGAATAAAATTCCACTCTGAAAAATAAAGTCATGACGTCTGCAGAAAAATGATTGAAACCGGAAGCTATTCTGTTAAATGAAGTACATCGAACTCTGAAAGACAAATACTATATTTCCTTTTATATGTGGATCCTAAATTTTTAATTTTAATATTTGTGTGGTGGAGGGTACCCACCCTTTGGTCATGAAAATAGGGAGGGACCATGGGAGTGGGAGAAAGAAGTCCTAAAGGATAGATAGGTAACAAACATAATAGACATGACATGAAAACAGAAAGGGAATTATTGGAGGGAAAGAGGGATGGAGAGGAGGGACCAGCCAGAAGGAAGCAAAGGACAGAGGGTTCTGAAAAAAGGATTATCAACAAAAACCAAGAACGTATTAAATACCGTAGTGAAACCCATTGTTGGGTGTCGTCAGCAGTTTGTCTGAGAAAGACACACAGTATGCTTCATCGGAGAACATTGTGACCCTTGGCAGACTGAGGACAGAAGGAAAGGGTCTGTACAATGAGCTTTCCACCTCAGGAAGATGGAATGTGCTAGTTCTTAAGACCTAAAGCATTGTTTTGTTCCCATGTAATTTTCTATCTTCTTTGTCTTTGTTATCCCTGGCGATGTATTAAGTACACCTTCTGTTCCTTGTAAGCATGGTTTGATGATTCAATAGTATCTTTGCATGTAGCCACTCCTTAATAAAAGCTCAGAATGCAAGAGGCGTTTCCAGATCCTAAGCACGCTATCACATGCTCTTATGTCCCCAGCCTCTGAATCTTTAGAGTGCTGTCACATGCTCTTATGTCCCCAGCCTCTGAATCTTTAGAGTGCTGCCACATGCTCTTATGTCCCCAGTCTCCCCTGCTGGAAACTTACATTTCAGACTCCATCTGTTGTCATGAACTGAGCTTGCTATGCATGGAAATTTTGTATGCTGATTTTTAGGAAAATTAATAAACAAGCTATATAACAAGGACTTTCTAATATTTTAGTTGGCTATGTTAAATTTTTATTTGTAAAATAAATTTCCATCTCTAAACGTAGTTTCTACTCATAAAAGCACCTCCCTTTTAGGGGACTAATCTTACAGTAGAGAAAGCAGTAACTTAAATGCTGGCAACAAGTCTCACCTTTGAGAATTTTTATCTTAACTGAACCTTTACCCATGGTTTTCTTTGTCTCTGCAAATAAGTTCTGTTCCTTTAAAATATAAGTTTGTCTTCCTTGTCTTAACAAAGAGTCACAGGAGGGGCATTAAAATGATTAACTAAAAGATTAGTAGTCTATAGAGAAAAAAAAAACAGAATCTGGTAAATAAGATGTCTAAATGATAGTTACACATATGTATTTTTGTTTCTATGTGTATATCTTTGTATGTATGTGCGCGCGTGTGTGTGTGTGTGTGTGTGTGTGTGTGTGTGTGTGTGTGTGTGTGT
>CABHPQ010163712.1:58833-70117 GCA_902168405.1 Peromyscus aztecus | reverse complement strand
TGTGTGTGTGTGTGTGTGTGTGTGTGTGTGTGTGTGTGTGTGTGTGTTCTGTCTACCTGGTACCAAGTTGACCCAAGATTAAAGTGATATGGGATACAAAGACATCAACTACAAGTAGCTTCAAACATTTCTTTACAGCAAGTCTACATCCTGTCATTATAAATACCACTCCTGTTTCTTCCTTGAGAAAAATGAATCCCAATTTCTCAGAAGATTTTGTAGCTGACTTTAGAGCAATATAAAGAACTGAGATACACTTATCCCTTCCCCCTCAGTGCTGAGACTATATTTGCCTTGACTTATCAGCTTTTACAAGGACCTGTTTTTCTCTGCTTTTCTCATGCTGCAGTGTCTTACTGCTGAGAGTGGATAAATGGCAAGGTGATTGGATAAGAGCTTCAATAGTTAGAATATGATCATCTTTTATACATGGAGTCTATATCTCCCTTTGATCCATGCTTTTAACTTTAAAATATCAGTAAGAGTGCTTAATAAATATAAAAATTGCCTCCAAAACCACATTAATTATGAATTTACTTATTAGCAGATTACTATACTCCTACGAAAGAATCATTAGACTCACACTTGAGAACAACCTGGACTTGTCTTAATAGCAATGAGGTAAAAGATGCGTGCAACAAATAAAAAACTTCTCTAGCCCATCCAAGAACACATGTAGCTATGTGCATATGCATGAATGTGAACAGAAGGTTGTGCATTTTGCTATTTCTTCCCATAGAGAATATTCCTTTTAGCAAAGCCATAAGGTAGAGAAAAACAAACTAAAACATCGATAACATATTCTAAAACACTAAAACAAAAATACACTGAACTTACTATATTATTTTGCTACCAAAGTAATGATTTTGGAATGCCTAGCAAAGACAGAGAAAAGACAGGCAGGGAGACAGAAAGTGGGGAGAGAGAGAGAGAATTATCATATTGAACAATCGTGTAGCCATAATCATCCATTTTATTTGTTCAACAAAAATTTATTTTTTATTATTGAGCTAAAGTGTCACTGAAGATAAAAAATCAGCTTAGGCAGTGGAAGCAGGGACTGTCTCTGATTCTTGTAGGACCCTATTCCTCATACGGGGTTGCCTTGCCCAGTGTTAACAACAAGGCAAGGTGCTTAGTCTTACTCCAACTTGACATGCCATGTTTTGTTGATATCCATGGGGAGGCCCGCCCTTTTCTGAATAGAAAAGGAGAAGAGGATGGGGGGGGGCGTACAGAGGGGAGGAAGGGGGAGGGGAAACCAGTCTGGATGTAAAATAAATAATTTTAAAAAATCAGTTTAGGACATAGTCCCAATTTGTTATGCTCCAACTTATTTTTTTCATAATGACACAAAAGCAGTATATATTCAATGGAAATGTTATTAGGCTAGCAATCTAAAATACAACACTCATGAATCTGAATAGCAACAGGGCCTACAATTTCAAGTCATCCACATAACCATGAGGGTAGAGGACCCTGACTGTCAATAGGCTATCAGTATTTAATGCATTTTCAGCGTTCTTACATTTTTTCAGGATGCAACTCCTTCATAAGCCAATGAACATCTGTATACAAGCAATACATACAAAGAAATATGAAAAGAGCTGGAATGCAGATTTGAAAAAGAATTCTGCCTGTAATTAACATTAGAAGAGGAAGTAGAAAAATGAAAAAGTGGGGGAGGTAAATGACATTTTAACTAGACCCCAAAGAGCTAGCAAATAATTTGCTATGGTTGAGGGGTCTCAGTATAAAATTATATCAGCTAATGAAGAGATTCAAATGTAAGTGTAATTCCTAGAAAGAAATCCCAGCCATCTCAGCTACTTTCCTAACACCTTCTAAGCTGATGCCCCAAATTTATTCACTGTATCTTAATCCAGCTAGTTGCCAGCATAGATGGCACATCTTCTGGAATTAACTCCTTTGAAGATGCTGTCAGACAAAGTGGATGCCTATTAGTCCATACACACTAGAAGATCAGAAGGTCTCGAGCCCTTTGGAACAGAACCGCACAGAATTTGTTATTTCGCAATAACTAGCGATAAAGATGGACATCAAGAGGGATAACAAAATCCTGGAATTATCACTAGACAAATTGGCAGTCTCTAAGAATGATGTTTGGTAATGACACCACAGGCAAAAACTACATGTACGCAAGCTGTACCAAAATGTGTACTTCCTACAAATGTGACCTTATGCTAACCGTCTCTTTGGGTAGAGACCATCACAGATTTAGTCTTCATGCTTCCTTAATTACAAAACTCATATTTTCCCCAAGAAGTAAAAAGAAAAGAAAATTCCATTTTCTGATCTCCGCGTAACCATCCACTGAGATACAATTGAAATAAGTGATTAGAGTCTCTGTGAAGGATTTTTAAAGTTTCTATTCTCACTGATAGGACCCTATTTGTTGTTGATCACCTTCTGCTCCAGACAAAAACAACAAGCTTGTGGATCTGTTGCCTGTATGTCCAAGGGTCATAATCTTGAAAAATACTGGATATGAAATAAATTCTTTCAGTAGAAGAACCAAAATAAAAATCTCACATTCTTAATTAAATGACATATAAAGAGCTCCATACAGCTACATAAGGAGTTCTAGGACAGCCTGGGCTACCTGAGACCCTCTATCCCACAAATATTTTAATTTCTGATTGTGAGCCTATCTTTTAATGGCTGAGCCATCTCTCCAGCACCACAAAAATTTTAAAAAGACATTTTGAGCTGAGAAGTACAATGACCAAATGTTTACAATAATTAGATAAGCTTAATTTGACAAAATATAAAAGAGGCCTATATTGAAAACTATAGAATAATGCCAAGAAAAACTGAAGAAATAAATCTTCACAAGTAGAAATGCATTACATTTCAGATGGTGTTATGAAATTTCAACCAAGACACAAGAAGAATTTCTTTTTTTAAGCTGATAAGAAGATAATCAAATATCTGTAAAAAACCTAGAATAGCAATATACATTTTTAAAGGAAATAACACAGTTGGAAGATTAATTGTTTTTTGGACTTTGAATGGAGCTTTGTTAATCCAAGCAGTATGATATTAGCATGAGAGAAACGTAATTGCACATGGGGCAGAAGAGAAACTTCAGAAATGACTTCTACTTTTATAGTCAGTGGGTCTTTAATTAAAAAGTACAATAATTCAATGTGTAATTTCAGTCTTTACACTAAATGGCACTGGAACCATTAGATAATGGTTGATGCAGGAAGTCTTACCACACACCATTGACATACAAATAATTCAAGTGGATGATGGATCCAAGTATAAAAGATGAACTATAGAACTTCTAGTAGAAAAGATATCTGTGCAAATTGGGATTATGCAAAATTTTCATAGGACCACACCAAAAAGACACAAAGCAAGACAGAGAAAGAGAGGAGAGAGAAACAGCATACCTGGCTTTATTAAAGTTAAAAAACATTTGGTCTTCAAATACTGTTTTGAATGAAAACACAAGCCACATATTGAGAGAAAATATGTACAAACTATCACTCACACAAAAAGAAACGTAGCTAAAGGTGGGCAAAAGAAGATACATAAAAAGTTAACAAATGCAAGACCATGCAAATTCAAACCACCGGACATGGCACTATGATCCCAAGCTTTGTTGAGAACAGAGAACTGGGCTGTTTGGCAAAGAATTAGTTCTGTCAAGCTGAGAGGTCTAAGCAATGGAAACCTGCCTAGGTTATGAAGATGGGGGTCTGAGATAACTAAGGTTTTTCCTTAATCGATACTTTCATCATTTACATGTGAAATGTGTATATGAAACCTTCACCCCAAATTTTACTGTTTTATGAGAACTTCAGTCAAACTGAAGATCTCACCTCATCTAAATATATTTGTAACCATTTTTTTTTAAACCTATCACATTTGGGGACAGGACTTCAATATATGAACTATGAACTGTAGGAATACAACTCAACCTATAACAAAGAAGAGTAAAGCTTATCACCGCTTATGGGTGAACTTGGTAAGTCCCATCAGAAATTTCTAAAAAAACTAATTATATATTCAATATATGGCCTATAAAGTGCATTCCTAGAGACATAAACGTATGTTCACATGAATGATTGAGTACTGATAATCTGAACCACAGTAGTCCAATACTGAAACCTCCCCAAGTATCCATCAACAGGTAAATGATAAACAAAATGTAACATAGCCATATAATGACAGATTGATCAGACAATGAAAAAAGAACAAACTGACGATGGTTCAGAGATACACAACTCAGGTGAACCTCTTTGAAAGGTGGGACTAGAAAAAGCTGAACATAAAGATTATGTAGTTGAATTTATAGAAATATCAAGCTATAATGACAGAAAGCAAATCCAATGATATTTGAAGCTAGAAGTTGGGGTAAAGAGTGACCTTGAGTGGCATGGGGCAATTTTCAGTAGTTTGAATATTTTCTAAACCATGGTAGTACAAGTGGTTGCAACAGTACGCACATTCACCAAAACTCACAGAATAGGTATATTCTATCTAATGTGAATTATACTTCAATAAGTCTGTTCAAAGATAGTAACACATTTAAAAATACTTAGAATTAAAAAAAGATAGTCTTATGATCCAATATGCACAGCAACACATGCAAGTTATTTTATCTCTATGTCATGGGCCATGGATTGAGAAGTGTGCTGCAGTGGGATTGTAAATAGATCTACAAGACCTTTTTATCTGGCTAAATCTCAATTCTCTATGTTTGATCAATTACCTTATCTATAATACATGCTTTGTGGTGTGGCCTTGTGAGTGTTAGGAGACAGACACAGTGTATACAAAGAAATATATTTTCTCAGATGTAGTCACACCACAATAGCGCTTTTAGAAATGACCTATCTGAAGTAACATTTTAAATAGCTACCTTACCATGACAAGATAAAATATACGCACTTGGAAGGCAGAGGCAGTAGGATCCTGAGATGGAGGCCAGCCTGTGTTAGAAAATGATACACTGACTCAAAGGATTAAAAAGATAAAACATAGGTACTTATTCTTCACAGAGGGCATCAGAATTCCTTATGATTCTTCAGCAACCATTTAGTTTATCTCTCTGGCAAAATCAAATGAACATTTACAATTGTATCATTAAGATCCCATTTGACCACAAAAGACATCCTCACTAGTTAATAGGAAGCTTCCAGGACAGTTAGTACTTAATTAAAGAACATAATTGCCTCCACCACAGCCAATATTAACAATGTGTTTCAATTGTATTTACTTATCTGGTTGAGCTGGCTAAAATAAGTTACATGATATTATCATATGATTGTGTAGCAGGAATCTTAAAAGTTCTTATTAATAAAAACAAACTTAGAGCCAGGTATTGGGGTGAACGCTGAAAGATCAGAGAAGCAGAACAAGCCACAGCTGCCTCACCTTGCCAATTTCAGCTGATCCTGTTTCCTCAGACTGGATGCCTCTCAGCTGAACTGTGCTGCTCAAAAGCCTAAAAGCTTAACCAGCCAAAAGCTTCTAGTTTCTGGTCTTCACGCCTTATATACCTTTCTGCTTTCTGCCATCACTCCCTGGGATTAAAGGATCACTTTCTGGGATTAAAGGCGTGAGTCACCATGCCTGGCTGTTTCCTGTGTGGCCTTGAACTCACAGAGATCCAGACGGATTTCTGCCTCTGGAATGCTAGGATTAAAGGCGTGTGCTACCACTGCCTATCCTAAGTATCTAGTGGCTTTTCTGTTCTCTGACCCCAGATAAGTTTATTAGGGTGCACAATATTTCGAGGAACACAGTACCACCACATGATTGTTTTCCAATCTTGTTGTTTTTGCAGCCTCTCTCATATACCCTCTGACTTCCTTCTGTCAAGAGACATGTTTTATCATACTGATTCTGAGTTTAACCATATGACTTCTTTAGGCAAGTAAGATACTAGATACCATAGACATGAGATTTGAAAGCTGGCTACAGACCTTCACCTATAGTCCCAGATGTTCAGGGGGCTGAGGCAGAAGGATCCCTTGAGACCAGGAGGCCATCCTGGGCAATATAACAAAACTCTGTCTCAAAACAAAAAGTGAAATTTGAGAAAATTCTTAGCTTGTTTGTGCTTTAAAAATATGCCTTAGTCTAAGAGAGAGGAGAAGCAGTCAATAAGAGTTGACTCTGGGGACTGGAGGGACATGGGGCCCCGTAGGAGCATTTGCTGAGCAAATGTGAAGGCCTGAATTCAGGTCCTAAGCATCCACATCCTGTGCTCTTGTAACGCCACTACAGAGAAGGGAAGGGCATGAAGTCAGAAGGCTCACTGCGGTTCACCGGCCTAGCTGAGCAAACAGTGAGATCCAGGTTCAGTGAGAGACCATGTCTCAAAGTATAAGAGAGAGAATGGGGGCTGGAGAGATGGCTCAGAGGTTAAGAGCACTAACTGCTCTTCCAGAGGTCCTGAGTTCAATTCCCAGCAACCACATGGTGGCTCACAACCATCTGTAATGAGATCTGGCGCCCTCTTCTGGCTTGCAGTCAAAATGCTGTATACATAATAAATAGATAACTCTTAAAAAAAAGAAAAGAAAGAAAGAAAAGAAAAGAAAAGATAGCCCAGAGCATTTAAAAAAGAGAGAGAGAGTGATAGATGAGGACACCTGATGCCCTCCTCTGGCTTCTGCATGAGTATGAAAATGCACCTGTATACATGTGCACATATGGATACATCACACACACGGAAGTGTTGGTTCCACTATAGTCTCAGCTAGTCCAGGGTATGCCAGCCACATGCAGCCGACCCTTCCCTGCACAATGCCAGCTAAGAACAGAAAGTCTACCTAACCAACCACTTCAGATGCCATGGACTGTGGTGGAATCTTTTCACATGCACCGTGGTTTTGTGGGAGCTCATTCATTACCTACGATTGCTCTGGAGACAGGTAGCACTTTAACTTGCTAAATTTGTAAATTCTTCTGAAAATTCTTTTTAACTGTGAGCCATGTCTGTATCTTAGTAACTAGGTTTTGAAAACTGGAAGGCAGCCTTTGTCATTGTATGAGTTTGCTTTCTGTTGCTGTGATAAAACTCTGACCAGAACCAACTTGGGAAAGAAAGGGTGTATAAGGATCAGTGTAGATGTAACCGTTTCATTAAATAAGAAACACAGAGCCAAATGCAGAGTTAAAAGCCCCAGAGGTCAGAGCAGTAGCTGAGAGCTGATACTAAAAAACCTTTCTTACCCTTCGCTGCCGCTGTCGTCCTTCCCCTCAGAAAAATCTACTTCCTGTGTGTCTGTCTTTTTATTGACTTTCTGTTCTGCCTTCTCATTGGTTGTAAACCCAACCACATGACCTCTTCACTGCCTGTCTATACAGACCTCCAGGTCTTCTATGGTTGGTATTGAGATTAAAGGCATGTGTCTCCTTGCTGGCTGTAGCCTTGAACACACAGAGGTCTGCCTGTCATGTGATCAGGATTAAAGGTGTGCGCCACCACGGCCCGGCTTCTGCTATGGCTTGCTATTAACTCTGACCCCCAGGCAACTTTATTTATTAACATACAAATAAAATCACATTTCAGTACAAATAAAATATCACCATAGATCAGTCCATCATCAAGAGAAGCCAAGGCAGGAACCTGGAGGCAAGAACTGAAGCAGAGATCATGGAGGAAAGATGCTCACATGCTTCCTCCCATGACTTGCTCACCTTGTTCTCTTGTACTTCTCAGGACCACCGCTCCGAGATAGCACCACTCACAATAGTCTGGGCCCTCCCATATCAATCATTAATATAGAAAATGTTCCACAGTCATGCTCACAGGCTAGTGTGATGGAGGTAATTCTTCAACCAAGGTCCCCTTTTCCTAGATGACTCCAGTTCAGGTCAAGTTGACAAAAACCAACCAGTACAGTCATCTTAAATAAATAATCATGGCCCACACCTATAAGTCAACTATGGAATATGAAATAAAAACTTGAAAAAGAAAAATTAATATTCTACTTATAGAAGCATCAATTTTCACCTTCCTGTTGTTTTAAGCATTTTATAGTACTTTTCCCTTAAAAAAAATTGCTTTGTTTTGTCTTTAACTTTGAAATGTGATTTGATACACTTCTAATGGATTTGGGAGCAGCCATTAAGCTCTGATATTTATTCTGCTTGTGAATCTTACACTTTGGAGTTAACTGAATTTTTAAGATAGAATTGAAGAGATTCTAAGGAGATTTAATTGAAGAAAAATTATGTATAGAAATCTAATGAAATGTTAATTGTGGCTGACAGGCCTGCTCTTCTGTGATGGTGATAAAGACTCCAGGAAAATATAAATGTTCCCACCATCACCCTTGTGGCTCACTTCCAAGACTTCTCTCTCTTCTCTTTCTCTCTTGCAGACTCTCATTTTGGTACCTACTTTCATTTTTCAAGGAAATGCATTGTAAAGTTCTGTTGAACAGAAAATATTTAAACCCTTATATTTTGGGTTGTGAGCCTAGCCTTTAACAGCTGCTTGGACCTGCCTCCACCAAATGTACCTCCCCGTGGAAGGTCTTACCTTCTTGTAGGAGGGAATGGGGGATGGGTTGGGAGGGGGAAGCTAGAGGGATCTTTTATTGGTATGTAAAATGAATAAAAAAATTTCTTAAAAAATTTAAAATAATAAAAAAGAAAAT
Organism: Peromyscus aztecus; assembly: GCA_902168405.1. Taxonomy (NCBI): domain Eukaryota; kingdom Metazoa; phylum Chordata; class Mammalia; order Rodentia; family Cricetidae; genus Peromyscus; species Peromyscus aztecus. Next base: position 61,469 of record CABHPQ010163712.1, on the reverse strand, counting down.
ATTAAAACTCAAACCACCACACGGATGATTGGGAGGTATAGGTAGAGAGCCTGACTATAGAATCCTTGCTACGTCACTTATTAGATATATAGCCTGGATGTGATACCCATGTTAAGTCTTAATGGTGTCGTCTACAACAATGGGGGAGGGCGTGAGCATAAGACAATATTGTTGGCCTCATTGTGCTACTGGGGGGAGCTGATTTGTGTACACTGCTCATCAGAAACTGCCAACAGAGTTGTTTCCCTTGCTCCCTGCACAGTGCTCAGCAGGTCTTTGGCTCCATTTATCTTCTGGTGCAGATGACAAGTCAGAGTTATTTACTTCACTTTTCAGCAGAGACTTTCACACTTAAAAACATTTAGGTGACAAAGGACGTACCAGGAATGAATATAATGCAAGGGTCAAAGAGAAAAGTGAAACAGAGCCTTCTAATTCTAAGCTAAACTTGAATTAATCTGTCGGTATAAATGCTCATCAGGAAAGACATCATCCTCAGGGTATATAAAATACCATCCCCTTCATCTAAAATAAAGTTAGACAGCACATGCTGACTAAGACAGCATCTTCAAAAAATGGTAAGTATCCTAAAAGTGAAATAAATTTCCTAAATTAATACCTTGGTTTTCAAATAGGAGATTGAAAAAGTTAATGTCAAAATGTTCATTGAAATAATGTCTGAATACATCAAGCACAAATACCTTTTTTCTTTCAAATAAGATCTCATTTTTTTTCAAAATAAACTGATACTTCAATGTTCCCACTTAAAAATGTTTTCCATTTGGTTTCCATGGCAAAGCGATGCTGAATACCTTCTAAAATCCTTGTTGTTCACTCTTCCTGCCTTAGCAATATCACAGTGTAATCAGATGACAACTTTCTCTTGACATTGGTGATTGGTTTTATAAGACTGCTGATTTTGTTTTACTTTTTACTTTGGGACTCTATAGATATCTTAGATTTATTTCGTTAGTGCGTATATATTCTACTTTTATATATCTTTCCTCAATTAAATGAAACTAAGCTCCCTTATAACTTCAAATTTTGGATTTTATACTGACTGCTGTGGTTATAACATGGCACACTTCTGTGAATATGACGGCTCCAGACAGAAGAAATCCACCCCTGGAGAGGAGAAGCAACGTGCCTGCTCTAACAGAGGCAGCCCAGTGAGCAGGAAGACATAACCATAAGCAAATGCTCACTCCAGCAACATGAATTTTAGTATGACCTATGCTTTGAAGAAAATTAAGCAGCAAAGTCAGAAAACTGAACTCAAGAAAACTTCTAATCTGAAGTGCTGAGAGAGATTCTACAACTGTTGTCCTACCCTGGTCATAGAAGCTTCCTTTTGTAGTGGTGGGCAGTCCGTGGAGAAATGCATAATTGCTCAGACTGCTGAGAGCAAGAGGTGGTCAGCCATAATAGGACATCTATATTAACTCCTTCTCACACACACACACCCCAAAAATCACCAAAGTTCAGGAAACACCTTGAAAGAGGAGGCAAAAATAATAAAAACCTGAAGATGAGGAGGAATTCTGTGAAATGCTGACCTCTGAGCATGATGTGACCACCACAATCATATCTCATAGCACCTGTGGTCACTGGCACACGATCAAGCCAGCTAAAATTCCAGCACAGGTTGGTTTAATAATTTCTAGGCTCCAGGCCATATTGATGAGCTACCAGCAGTGGATAGAGGATTATTATTTATTGAGGAAATGGCCATGGGTAGGTTTTCTATGCTCCAATGGATGGCTTCACACCTATGCATATACGTGAAACACTGAATTTAGTGAGTTAAGAAAAAAAAAAAAAAACATGCACCTGGAACAGGGCTTTGTCATGTTGGGAGCATTGGGGCGAGTTGGAGGGGAGAAGTAGATTTGAACATATTCGTTATACATGTCTGAGATTCCCAAATATAAAGACATTTGAAATGAATAAATATTTAAGCAAAAACAGTGCTGACACACGAACTCACAGAGACTATGAGAGCATCTGCCCAAGTTCAAACCAGACTAAAGTCCTGCACTGAGAAGGGGAAGTAGATACAAAGCCCCGCCTCTAACCAAGAAACTATTAGCAATTGATACATGCTGGGAGAGTGAAAATCAGTTTCTACCAATGGAGTATATGAGTATATCACTAGGTACATGAGTCACACTCGAAGGCAGGCTCCATTTCCAGTAGTAGTTGGCCAATACAAAACAGATTCTGTGTGTGTGTGTGTGTGTGTGTGTGTGTGTGTGTGTGTGCTTTTTTTTGGCATTTTTGTCTTATTGGGTTTTTGTATTTTGATTGGTTGGTTTGTTTTGACTTTTTTTTGTCTTTTGGTATTGGGGGGTTGTTTAAGGGGGGTGTTGAGAGACAACATGAAGTTAGGTGTGCAGAATATTATTTTAACAGTGTTTTACTTTTGTTTTAGTTGCATTTGCTTAACTCTGTGAAGCTATATTACTGTGCCTGTCTAAAACACCTGATGGTCTAATAAAGAACTGAACGACCAATAGGCCAAGAGCAAGGCAGGAGAGAGAAATAGGCAGGGTTAGCAGGCAAGGAGAATAAATAGAAGGAGAAATCTGGGAGGAGGAGGAGGAGGAGGAGGAGGAGGAGGAGGAGGAGGAGGAGGA
>CABHPQ010163712.1:4726-58823 GCA_902168405.1 Peromyscus aztecus | reverse complement strand
GAGGAGGAGGAGGAGGAGGAGGAGGAGGAGGAGGAGGAGGAGGAGGACATGTAGCCAGAGAAGGAGGATTCCAGGGGCAGCCACCCAGCTACACATCAAGCCATGGAGTAAGAGTAAGATTTACAAAAGTAAGAGAACAGGAAAAGCCCAGAGGCAAAAAACAGATGGGTTAATTTTAAATTAAGAAAAGCTGGCAAGAAACAAGTCAAGCTAAGGTCAGGCATTCATAATTAAGAATATGCCTCCATGTGTGATTTATTTGAAGCTGGGTGGCAGACTCTCCAAAGGAGCCAAAAGAGCAAAAACAAACAACAGTTATGTAAGTAGGGAAGTGGGGGTGGATTTGGGAGGAGTTTTGGGGAAAAAGAATATGATTAAAATATATTGTATGAAAAAAATTTAAAGAAAAAAAGGAAAGAAATAAATATTTTTGAAAATAGTTTATTTTGTAACAAGGATAATGAAATGAGTTGTCACTGAAGGACTGACAGGAAGTTATAGACGTGTACTGGTAAAGGATGCTGAGTTTGAGCTAGGAAGGAAGGGGTGGAAATGATAAGAAGTAAAATAAGTGCATACGTGCTTCTGAGCGGAAAGCTGACAGGATCAGCACCACTTGGGATGCAGAAAAATGATCAACACTTGCTCCGCGTTTAGCTCTAGAGAGTGTGTGGAGGTGCCAGCAACTAGGAATGAGAACACTACAGAGGAAGAGCAAGCCTAAGGAGGCATGTTACATGTAAGATAGCCTGGGGCATGATACATGTGAGATAGCCTGGGGCATGTTACATGCGAGATAGCCTGGGGCATGTTACATGTGAGATAGCAATTAGGCAGCTAAATTCAGATGTCAAATAAGCAGCTGAAAATTCAAACCTGACAGAGAAACCAAGTCATATCAGGGAACTTGGATTAAGGAGTCATTACCATGTAGGTAGTCTGTGAATTATTTAAGATTTTGTCTCTCTTGCTCTTAAAATTAAGATTTATATTCACTTAACCTTTACAGGTTAATAATATCTTTTAAATTCACAAGCTTCACAATTGGGGAAACAAATGTTATATCAGTTTATTTGAACTCCGTTGCCTCAGATGAGGCGTGGTGAGTTCAGAATGGATTCCGAAGCAGAAACCAAGGGTCTCACGGTTTGTTAACACGCACACATCACAGAGGAGAATGAAGTGCGCTACACAGCGCCACTGGGGATTAGTGGTGGCCACAGACGGCAGCTATAAGCAAACATTTCCATTGCGGCTTTTGAGGGGAATGAAAAGGTGAAAGAGATCACAGATTAACAAACTGGAATAACCTCTGTGGGCTGCTGTGGTTGGGGAGCCGCTCTGCTGTGTTCTGGAACCTGGCCCTGAGGCAATTAGGGATGGGCACTCAGCATGAGGAAGACACTGGGCTGGTCTCAAAGCTGGATCAAAAATGGTACTTTTAAAAAACTGCATTGCACATGTTTTTATAATTAGTAAATTCAACAGACATGTAGCCGATTCCATTGGAAGTTATGACTTGACAAACTGAGATTAAACTGTCTGGGAGATGAGTAAAGAATAGACAGATTTTGTGTGTAGGCAAAGTAGGGGATGATATAAACCAGACACCGCCAAAACACATTCATGTAAATCCAGTTATTTTCAGTGTTCTGTATCACTGGGCAGGTTTTGTTTGCCTATTTTCCCCAAAAGTTCTTGAGTCACCATTGCTTAAGCACTTCTAATCATAACAATAAGGGGAAATACGTATAGATTTAATGCCTTTTATTTCCTCTTACAAATCTCCTGGACCAAAACTCTAACTCCCAAACATTGAGGGAGTTGAAAATGTCCCTAAGTTTAAGGTCTTATTTTTCAAATCCATCAAGGGGCTGATCAGAGTCCTTCCACATTTTTTCTTAGTTCCGAGACATCTTAAAAATTTTATAATCACATCAGTCATGCTTTTTGGTGTTTGTTGTTGTTGTTGTATCCAACTTAAGTCATCATCTTATTCATACCAAGTAACTATAGTAACTATAAATGTAGTCGTTATACACGATGACCAAAGTTAAGTTTGAACAAGATGAGTGAGAACCTTGTCTGGAAAATGTAGACTCATTCCAGAGATGACTAAGACGCATTGGGATGCCTCTATGTCATGATGCTGCTAAGCTGCCACCTTGAGCTTATTTAAGCCAGGAGAACTGATGGCTACTCCAAAGCTCTCTTTATAATTTTCCTGTTTGAGCAGACGTACAAGCAGACTCTGGAGGAAACCCAAACAGGCAAAATTTCTAACTCAATTCCTATAACTGGGAAACTTTGGCTGAAAAATCAGATGAACTGGCATTTGTTTCTTAGACTTTACTAGTGAGAAGTATGTTCTTCCATCTCCAATCAAACATCATCACAGAGAGATAATCAAAGGTGATCTCCCCAACCTTCTGCCCTAGTCACATTACTATAAATCAAGGTTCATACAGGACTACAAAAAGCCCTTGGCCACAGTCACTGCTTGAAATACAAACAAAACAGACAAAGGCTGATGCATTCTGTTTTTCATATTGTATGAATCAGTAACAACGCCAGGTGATAAATCCCCTTTCAGAACTGGAACAAAATAGAATTCTGTTGCTTGTTTAGTGACCTCATTTTCATTTTGTTCATTAGTATTGTTTGAGTCACCTTGATTACTGCTAAAGTGGAAACTCATCAGGAGAAAATATGTAATGCATTCTACTCATTCTCTGCAATGCACCTCTCTAATGGCTTCCTCAGTCCGCAGGGATAGAGTGAGGTAAATGTAAGATAAAAGTAATTTCTCCCCAATTTACAGTTCTCAGCTCATTGAAGCTCTGCTCCATCGATCTTCCTTAATCACTCGGGAAGAATGCTCAATAAAGGCTTACCCTCCTCTTTCCTTAAATAATACCAATTGCCTTAATTAGCCAGCATTATAAATACTCTTCTGCTTATTTGCAAGATAACTCATATCCTCTCTGATTCACAGACTTGGTACTGACAGTAAGCTGTCCAGTGTTTAAGGGTATTCATAACTCAGTTTCAAAAGGTCAAAGACAAACTCTTCTGAATTTTGATATTTTAAATCAAACTGAACAATGTTCTAAGAAGTATAATTATGGATAGTCTGTGCCCCAAACTCTAATTTTTGTGAGGAAAATACTTTCTGATTTCCATATGGCTACCTTACAGATAACCTTGATATATAACCTATTTACAGACTGGCAGCATTCACATTCTGACCTGCACTGTTCACTAAAATTCCCAGAGTTACAGTCACATAGCACCTATATTTCTCACACAATAATGCTCCCCTGGGTAAGGGACCTGTGTCTACACTACTGATCTTTCCACAGTCTTTATTAAAGTCCTAAGACTACAGAATGGATACAAGAAAATGTTAGCTGATCAAAAGGCAAAGAAGCTATTATTTAAGTATAATTCAGGTCGAAAGAAAGCAGATCAGTTACAACCATTCAAAGCTGACAAATACATCAATGTGTGCCAAGATACAAGCTATGTAAATGATAGGTCTCAAACCCGGAAGAGACAGCCGAGATGCCTACTAATATATCAATGCAGACTCTGGCACGTAGGTTCTCCCAGCATCCCTCAGTCCCTACCTGTTACAGAGCCCTCCTGGCTGGCACACCCCACCCTTATCCTGAACTTCCCCAGCCAGGGGCTGGGCTGTTGTCCCTGTAACTGTTCTTCTTCCCTATGTAACCCAGCCATTTGGGTCATGCAGAACTTACCTTTTGGCTGTTTTGGTCTCCTGGCCTGTTGTCTCCTGGTTCTCCATTCTCACCCCCTAAATCTCCTCACATGGCCTGGCTCAGTCTGTAGTCTTGTCCACTCTGGACTCTCCCAGATGTCTCTGTCTCTGCCTCTAGCTATATTCTCCTTTATATATACAATAAGCCTCCTCCTCCAACATACCTAGGAGCAGTCATGTCAGTTTTATTTCTTTTTTCATTCAGGACATACTTACTGGTATTGTGTTATCTGGTCATCTGGGTGGTTGGTGTCTTGTACTTACTGTTTCTGGAGCTCACAAAGCCAAAATGGTTTGGAGCATAGGAACAAGGGCGGGAGATTCAGAAAGACAAAGCAAGACAGAAAGAGAACAAGTCAGACACATGAGGAAAGGAAATAAACAAGCAAGTAGGCTGGGTGGCCAGAGAGCCTCGGGAATCTTCATGTCTCCAGCACTGAAATTACAAACATGAGCCACCAAACCCGACTTTTTGTTTTTATGTAAATTCTGGAAGTTAAGCTCAGGTCTTCATGCTTGCAAGACAAGTACTCTACTTAGCTATGTCCCCAGCCTAGTCATTGTTCTCTAGATGTCTAGTTTTGGTATAGATAGGTAGATAGATAGATAGATAGATAGATAGATAGATAGATAGATAGATAGATAGATAGATATAGATATAGATAGATATATACATATATCTATATATAGAGAGAGACATATTTAATAAAATTTAAATGTTGATATAAGTAATTATTTACTTAGTCTTATATTATTGATATAGACAGAATGGAGTAACACCATGGCAGGATCACAACATAGAATGAACCGGACAAAGTTTTTGTACCAACAGCTTTGACATTGAGACAGTGGCAGTGTCAGAATCCAAACTATCACTGTACTGTGTGCATTTCTATCCTACACAAATAGAAGAGAATTTAGTCTTAAGTTGTTAAAATTAAATTATATAAAACAAACTGGAGAACATAAATATTGTTAAATACTACAAGGTGATACCATGTACCATACAGCTGTCACTCACCGGAAAATTCTCATAATGCTAAATTCTCTTTCTCATAATTTCTATTCACTCTTGTCCCATCTGTAAATCCTATGAAACGAGTAGCATGGCATAGTCTTTCAGGACCAAGTTTTCTTACACCCTATGTGAAAGACTTCCATGAGGCTTCCTAAGATGCGTCATTAGCAAAATATGTGTTATAAACCAATTTATTACCATATGATCAACATTCAAAAAGCTGTACATATGTAATATATACATATTGGTGAGAACAAAGTCCTTCATACTATCTATGTCATAATGTAGCCATCAACCCCTAAGATTTCCTCCCTCCATTATTATTATTATTATTATTATTATTATTATTATTATTATTATTACTATTATTAATTTTTTATGGACAATCTTTACAGAAATGATACCAGGCTATTTTTTAACATTGGAATCGAGGCCTAGATCTTCAACAGAGCCACATACTAAAGTTCTCATCAACTTTAAATGCCAGGGTTGCCATCTACATCTGTGCATCTTGTCTGAAGCAGAGAAAGGACAGGGTGTGGCCAGGGCTCATGTTGCAATCCTATTCTGCTCCTTAAGACCTGTGCTCCTGTGCAAATCTGAATCAGCCTACAGAAGAAAGATGCTTCTTTCTCAATCACCTTCCTGGAAAATTCTTGCGTTTTACAATCCCCCTAAAGGTTGTCTATAAAGACAAATGCTACTAGGCTACAGTCTATCATAAAATAACTAAAGTAATGCCTGTGCAAAGATTTTGCAGTCCACATGTTTTTTCTAACAAGCATCAGGGTTAAATCTGGAAAGAAGACTTATCTGATTATCAACTCTTCCATAAGTTAAATGATCACAATTCAGAGTTAGCTAACTGTGAGGGGAAGTTTCTTCTTTAGGGTTACTGTTGCTGTGATGAAACATCATGATCTAAAGCAACTTTCGGAGGAAAGGATTTATTTGGCTTACAGTTCTAGCATAACAGTTCATCGCCAAAAGCAGTGAGGGTGAAAAGTCAAACAGGGCAGGAACCTGGAGGCAGGAGCTGATGAACAGGCCATGAACGAGTGCTGCTTACTGACTTGCTCAGTCTGCTTTCTTATAGAACCCAGGACCACCAGCCCAGGGATGGAACCACCCACAGTGGACTGGGCCCTCTCACATTAATCACTAATTAAGAAAATGCTTTACAGGTTTGCCTACAGCTAGATCTTATGGAGGCATTTTCTTAATTAAGGTTCCCTCCTCTGAGATAATCTTAGCTTGTGTCAAGTTGGCATAAAACTAGCCAGCACAGGATATGGAGGAAGACAGAAGAAGGGAGGGAGAGTGGAAGGAGATCTTTGATAGCATGTCTCAAAACAGTTTTCAGCTTTCATCACAGTAACAACTGAACATAGTTACACATATTCTAAGTCCTCCTTGAGACTCACAACTTAAGCTTCAGAGAAGCCATGGAATGGTGCCATCCTAAATGGACTGTAAGAATTATCTGAACCAGTGATTTGGACCTCAGCAATACTGTGATTTAACTCTAATCTAATCGAGCACCTACTCCAGATGATATCCCTAAAGACATTCCGCTTGAGGATACCTTGAGAGACTGGACTTCTGATGATCCCTCTCTGTCCCTGACTTCCCTCAATACAGGACTCAATAAATGGAGTAAAACAAATAAGAGACATTGAGATTAGAGCATTAGTGTCCCCTAATAGCCTCTTTGTAAATTCAACAGTGAAAGTAATTAAAATTCTATCTTTGGTAGAATATACATCTTTGGCTGGAATCTCCAGTTCACCCCTGCTTGATCAGGTCATTCCTCTCTCTCTCTCTCCAAACCTCCCCCTCTCAGAAAACCCACCAAAAAGTCTAGTTCTGCATTCCTGGTGGTTGTGGCTGCTCCTCCTCTGAAGCTGCCAGCTCCCCAAGTCCTCACTCAAAGTGTTATAACTGAGCACAAACTCAGCTTGTGGAGGACACATCATCACCCCCACATCTACAGGGTATTTAAGCCCCCTCCACTAGATCAGTCGTGTGTTTTGTTTTGTTTTGTTTTTTCCTGCCCTCTCCTTCTCCACCCTGCCTTGATCTCTGGGGGCTGGAAGGTCACCCAAGAGTGCTTTGCCCAAAGAAACCTGGTCTTTCACTTTTTAATTTGGCTTGATCTGGCTCACTGCATCAGTGGAGATGCCTATTATCAGGCTACAGAAATCCTATTAATATACTCATTTCCTTTTATTATGCTCTCTGTTCATTTTGCAAATTGTTATTGAATAGTGAATGTAAATATTAAGTGTAAAGCACTATACACTTAGGCAAACACAATGACAAATTCATACAAAGCTGTTGCATTTAGATGTGTTTCACGGACACGATAGAGGTACAGAGTACATCAGCAGTGGAATCCATTTCAGAACTGCCTTAGGAATCTGATCTCAGCTGCCATGGCTCATAAATAAAGCAGAGGGCAGAACACTGACACAGGGTGAAGATATCATGGAACATTTCATCCTAGATTTCCCAAGATTCAATATTCCGGTGTTCTTCCAAATGACAGTATGCTTCACGGTACCCAGAAACAATGGCCAGCATTGATAAGAATGGGGGATCTTGCCACAGGAAGCTGAAGGAAAAGCCAACCAGGGTGCCTAGTCTTTTGCTCAACAGAGCCATTCTTTACATTCTGGATCCTTCCTCTGTGGCTAAGCTGCTGCAAAAGTGAGGGATTACAGGTAGTGTGCACCCAGTAAATGACAGACACTCTAAAATACAAAAGGATGTTTTCTGCACACCTCTTATTCATACTAAAAATTCTATTACAGGCATTGGGTTTGTTTGCTTGCTTGTTTGTTTGTGGCAGGGAGTGTAATAAATTATGTGGAATGGTCTTTTCTTCAATTTATTTCTCATCCAACTTGAATACCAATATTTTAATGAAGATAGTTCATGTTATCTATCACATTAGCATATCTCACTACCATCTTATTTAATGGGAAAATAGCACTGTGTGATTGATGTTGCCTTTGAATTATAGGTTCTTAGTATTCTGCCTTTGAGCTTTCTAACTCTTTGAAGCATTCAATCAGAAAGCTGCATAGTCAAACCAAATGAGAGAGCTGGCCAGCACTACAATGCAGTGAGGGGAAAAAATTTCAAATGTTACTGCAACGAGACATCATTCATAAAATGTAATAGGCATTTCACAGTCTCATATTCTCATCACAGGGAATGTAATGAAAAAGAAAATGTCACAAGATTAATCATTTCTCATGACAAAATGTTTAATAGGAAAGGGAGAATGTTGTATTACCAATGTAAATCAGCCATTATGGCCTGGCTGCTGTGTTCCCATGACAATCCCATGCTACTGAGTCCAAGAGATCCTGAATTCCCCTGCTCTAGGTATCTGGTTAGTTGGTGTTTGTTTTGTTTTAATTAATAAAATGTACCTGTTTCAAAGCAGTTTTAGTTTCACAGCAAAGTTGAAAGCAGAGAGTTTCTACATCTCCTATGCCCCAAGTTCCTGTGCTTTAGCCCAAGAACATGGTAAAGCTCAAGAAAAGGTAAAGAGATTTCAAAGAATGAGAAACATGACAAACATCTTGCTCCAAATGATATGAAAGTGTAAAAGGATTTTTGTAAGTACTTTTAATAAGCTAAAGCCTTATTATGTAAGGAGTAACTTTTCAAATACTGAATACCAATATCTACTTTTCTTTATTAAAATATTAAATTTTATTATTATAATATAAAAAGCAAAACAAAATTGGAAGCAATCTGTTGAAAAGCAGATTCTTTGGAAGGGGTCTGGAGATGCCAGCTCCAGGGGGAATCCCCAACATCCCAACCTTTTTGGGTATGGATGGATGCCAGTTCAAGTCTAGCTACTTCCTGCTGGCAAGGGACAATGTGGGGAAGGGGAAGTTGGGAGTCGGTGAGGTCCAAAGAAAGCCCACCATGCAGCAGCTCCACCCACAGAGGGTACTTAAGGTCTGGCCCATAGACTTCCCCTCTTGGTTTCCCCTTTCCCCTTGTGGCTTCTCCTCTTTCCTGGGACCACCTGGGAATGGTTTTGCTCACATTAAACCTGGACTTAATAATTTAGCCTGCTCTGATTGATTGCATCATGGAGAAACCCAGTACTGGGGTACAGAAACTTTTCAAAGACAGGGATCTGAAGCTCTTGGCAGTTTCATGCCTTAGTGTTAATACATCTAGGTTACAACTTATTAGAAGTAAAATGAAGAAAATAGTTGGCAACTATAAAATTCTGTGAAATGATGTAAAAAAAAAAAATAAAGCGATGCATAGGGTTGTATTTAAGAAAAAAAAAATAAGTTAGAAATTGCTTAAAACATATGTCAATAGCCGGGCGGTGGTGGCACACGCCTTTAATCCCAGCACTCGGGAGACAGAGGCAGGTGGATCTCTGTGAGTTCGAGGCCAGCTTGGGCTACCAAGTGAGTTCCAGGAAAGGCACAAAGCTACACAGAGAAACCCTGTCTCGAAAAACAAAACAAAAAAAAAAAGTCAAAACTAGTCCCTTAAATGGATTGGGAATATGAGAAAAAAAAATCTAAAAATGACAGTGCTATTTAACTTCTTTTGTAGATGCCCCTAATAAAGGTGTCATTCCATAGCCTGTTTGAAAATTCCTGTCAAGAACTGAAATAGAAAAAAAAAAAAAAAGTAAAATGTAATTAACTTGGCTTCCTTTCCTTCCACAAATCCAAGCGCAAACAAGAAGATAAAAGATAACTGCTCTTCTCGGAGACAAGAGCTCTCAATCTGAAGAGGCATCCACTAAGGCAAAAGGCAGGGGCAGATCTGTCACAGAGATGGGTGGTAATGAGCAACAATGGGAGAAACAGCCATAAAAACACTCGGAGCCTCCCAATTGTTCTGAGGCCATCACCAATCACTTGATTAGTAAAAGAAATGGCGTTAATCCATGTTTGGGGCTGAGAAGTAAAAATACTGTAAAGACATAAATCTGTGTCTTCAAAGGAGGAAGTTATGGGAACGTTGTAATGAAAAAAATAACACGGTTTCAGCTCAATTAAGTAACTTGAAATACTGAAACCACAGAAACAAAATATCATAAACTTCAGGGAAAGAAAGAGAAGAGAGGTCCCAGCCTGGGATTTGTGGCAGCTGAAAACTGTGTGCTATGATGTGAGGCTGGGCTGTGGGATTAGACACAGCTCCTGGAGGGCCACTGCAGATGATAAACCAGCATATGTGCAAGGGGAAGATGGGGCCCATTAGTAACCCTTTCAAATACAGATAGGCTCCCAAGAGGTTAGTTCCTACATTATTCACAGAAATAACTTTGACTGCACAGAGATCTGTGAAGCAGTTCAATTGCCCTGAGATAATTAAGAATTTGTTCAGTGAACAAAAATGGAAACCTTAAAAATCACAGCAGCTGAACAAATTATTCCAAAACGGCATCATTTGTTTTATAGCAAAATAAGTTTGGACAAAAATTAGCAGGAGATTCAACTACGGTCACTTAAACTGAAGAAACGCCAATGAAAAGAGGACCATGAACTTGCTGTTTCCCCTCTAAAGAAAGAGTAGAGAGGTTTTCCCTAACAGTTATAACTGAACATGTACCTATTTGACTGAACCTCAACGCATCTCTTGACCTCTGAGTTAGAAAACTCCTCATTACTGAGCCTCTGTAATCATGCCATTGTTACAATCTGATACAGTGCTCCATAAAATAGTGGCACTTGTGCTCTGGACAGCATACAATTTTCATTTCTGCTCTGTGATAGACTAGACTGGTGAAAATTCTGCTGATTAAGTATGGTGCTGAATAACAAACTCACTCCCCTTTTCAAGAAGAGTGCTGGATGGTCTGAAATGAAGGATGGCTTTCTTCCACTAAAACCTGACTCCATTAATGCCTCTTAAGTTCCTGGACTGGTGCGGCACCTATTCAAATGGAGAAGGGAGAGAAGCTGGGTTCATTGGATATTTAAAGGAGACACATCAAATTCACACAGAGTGAAGTATTCTATTACACAAAAGCAAAGCCATAAATACATGTGCCTGAAAAGGAAATTTAAGGAGTCAAGACCAGCACCCAGTTGATAAACAGATGGGCTCAGGACTGCCAGAGAGCAGAAAGTCAAAAACAGAGTATACTTTCACCTCTAGACACTTTTACCTTCATTTCCAATCTCTCAAAACACTTTAGATTTTTCTTCTAGGTTCACATTGATGTCTGCTGCTAAAGTTGTCATTATTACAAATGAAATAAATATAGGATTACACGTATAGTATATTATAAACAAATCCTATAGGCAATGCTCCAATGAATAATTGCAAATGGAAGCAAAATAAAACCTTCAGTTGGCATTTGGGCAGATGATACACTGAAGTCTTCTTAACTTTGCAGAGACTTAAATTCATGATGCAAATTCTACCCGGTTTTCAGGGTTCGGGTATCCACTCTAGGCTAACATCTTTGTTAGCTTACTGCATGCCTTTTGTTCAGTGCATGTAAGAAACAGAAAAGAGAATAGCAGATAAGCCTGGGGAGAAAATGTTGAGGCTATGTGTGGAAAGGCGTGGAATGCACCAAGCCAAGGGTTCTTACTGAAAGGTGTTCAACAAACCATTAACTGTTACCCGTTTTCTCCATCGAGTTTTTTTTTTTTTCACGATAATTTCCATGCTTCCTTCTTTGAAAAATCTGTGGAATTAAGCCCTTTTAGCATAGAATTCAACAGCTAGGAGCTTGTGCCAATCTCAGAGAGAAGTTTCTGTCCTAATTAATGGTATTACCACCTGAGACCGAGTTAATAGTCAAAACCCTTCTATCCTGTGGTGTTCATCAGAGTGCCCTATCCATTAAGGAAGACATCAAAATGAGAACCAAAGTACTGCTGTATTTATAAGTGAGCAAGTAACTGAAAGTCTTACAAGAAACAAAACAGAACCTACAATGTGGCATGTTTAGGAACTTCTAGCAACAAGGGCATGAGTAAGCAAGAAAGGCCAAAGATAGCCTAGAGCCTAGAGAAGAAAGAGAGAAAGAGATGACTGAGTTTAACTCCAAGAACACATATCCTGCTGACGTCTACTTATTTTGATGAGAAAATCACAAGAGATCATAGACCATACCTTCATGCTGTTCCATAGCAAGTTCCTCTGAAGCTCATTAAGACCCAGGAAGTTCTAAAGAACGCTTGTTAAGATTGAGGCAATTCTAAAAGAAGATTCGTTAAGACTCAGGAAAAAAAATCCAAAAGTCTAAGAGACTCCCTAAACATACAGTCTATTGCTATTGCTCTTGGGTATACCCCAGAAGTAGAAGTTAAGTTCCTATTGCTGAAGATACCATGTACTTCAGAAACAGCCCAGAGACCTCTGAGCAGGAACTAATCTGAACAGCCTCTCCCTGAGGACTAACTTTTATGGTACACCAGAAGGAGCCATGTAAGTTTTCAAAAGAAGGAGGCAACCCAAAGTCTTACCCAGCTATGATGCCTATAAACATCAACAACCAGCATGGCAATATGTACGTAGTGGCACTCACACCTTGCTGCTAACCAACTATTCTTATTGGACTTAAGACCCTCTCAACCCATGGCCCTGCCACAACCAGGACCTCTACTGATGTCTGAGGCTCCTGCTGCCATTGAAGGTTGTGTGGATACCCAGGATCTGGGCCCACACCTGGGGCCATGTGGGGGTTTGAAGGCCATGCTGCCATTGGGTCCATCGCACTAAAGGGTGTACTGTGTGACTCACTGGGCCACACTACAGCTTCCACACTGAGATATTTTTTCTTTACTTTTTTGTTTGTTTGCTTGGTTGGTTTGGTTTGGTTTTTGGTTTTTGGTTTGGGGTTTTGTGGGTTTTGTGGGGTTTTACATTTAAATTGTTTTTTGGAGGGAGGTTGGAAGAGCATACGGTGAAAGTGAGGAGATGGGGAGATGATGAGTAGGATCAGGATGCATGATATGAAATCCACAAAGAACCAATAAAAAGTTTTTTAAAATAAAAAAAAGACCCTCTCAACAAGAGGGATATCAAGCCTGGTACTCTTGTTAGGAACTAACAATATATCACAAGTGAAGTCATGGTTACTGGAGAATAATTTATAACCACTAATTTACTCAACCAGTATAATCCCCAATAATAATCTATAAACATTTATCTTTATACCCACAGAGAAGTGTGGCCTTCACCTCTCATCAAGGAAACATCTCCTTGCAACGGATGGAAGCACTACAGAAAACACAACCCATCAGTAGAGGGCGCAACTAGAAGAAGGAGGTGGTAGCAGTAAGTGATGGCTATTGTCCTAGAGAGGTTTCCTTTGCAGCAAGACAATCAACGCTGAGGTCGAATAACTCAAAGTAGTGAGAGGCTGTACAAGCTCTACCTTCAACCTACCAAATTCTAGCTGCAACCAAGAAGTTGCACCCATTTCAGAAGAATTCCTTTAAACTAACCACCATTCCCTGTCATCCATCTGCTTCTGGTCCCTGGAAGGAAGGAAGCTGACGCGCATTAGGTGACTCAAGCTGCAGAGGCTGAGGGATGGATGCATCTAGCTTTTGCAAGTTGGGCTTAAAAGATCAATGCCCAGAATGTTCATTCCTCTGCCTAGCCTGAAAGGACAAGAACTACAAAGGGAGAATTGTCACAGATAGAAGATGGAAACACAAGCAGGCAAACACATTTCAGGACTTTTTCTGTGTGAGTCTGCTATCCATCAACCAAAGCTACAGGTGGGACAGTATACTCAGCCACCAGCTAAAAACCTCCCATTTACATAAGAAAGGACATGGATGTGAGGAGAGGTAAAAGAATGAAACACTAATTTATTCTACAACAGGGGAAACCTGCTGAGAAAAGACAGAAAAATTCTTTTCCCCCCAGTGCCTGTGCCGTACCATTTTTCCATTCTTTATGACACTGGGCATTCAGCAGCTACAAGCATCTGTTAAAAAATGTCTAAATAAACAGATATGTTTGTCTGTTTTCACTCCCTGTCTATGTCTCCAAGGCTCATGTCTCACCAGATGGGAAATGATTCAAAAGGAAAATGATGATCCATTTTAGCCAGAAAGAATATTGAACTATGTTACAGAACAGCTGGCATGGCCCTTCAGCTCAAAGTAAGCTTTGCCTTGGCTCAGACCCAGTTCAGGAAATTCTGTCCTCAGAAACAATAGAATACAGCCACTCTAACAGCCATATTAGAGGTAGTTTAGAAGCCATCCTGAAAAACTGAGCATGAGGAGACTAAGTAAATAAGTAGGTACAAGACCACAAACCAACAACAACAACAACAACAAAAATCTAGTCAGGGACGTTTCTACTAATTTCTCAGTGGGGCCAAATCACTTTTGGAATCTAATGAAGAAAGGCTACGAATAAAGACTCGTGTGCCTGTATCTAGGAAAGGAAGTATTATTATGCAAAGAAAATCATCTCAGGTCATCACAAGGCTTAGAAGTGTTAGGATTCTGCCACTCCAGCTATATAACCGCACATTCACAGTTCTGTAGCTAAGCAAGGGGTCTTAAGTCTTACATCATCAGTTCACTGCGTGATTGTGCAAATGCGCACAGCACAGTCATGCAATCAGCACACGCGTGGCGTAGCTCTGTAAGCCCACCTGCGCATGTGCAGGGAAATCCTTAAAAAGCAGGACACAGACTCCTCCCCTCTCTATTCTGCTCTTCCCCTCCCTCCACTCTCTCTCCTGCATGTGTCTCTGCCCCAGGCACAGCCACACTCTCTTCTGTCCCCCACTTCCTTCTAATAAAGCTCTGATACTGGGTTTTGTCATGCCTCGTGCCTCGTGACCTCTCTCACACAGTAACCAATGCCACTTATTATTTTTAGAACCAACAAGAAGACTTGAACTAACAAAACAAAAAGGGAACCCACATACAAAGGTCAATGTTGTTGGTTGGTTTTTGCTCTTTTGAGGGGGGCCCACCACCCATCCCAAATAAATCACACACAGAGGCTAATTCTTATTCATGAATTCCTAGCCTTAGCTTGGCTTAGTTTCTAGATAGCTTTCCTTAAATTAACCTGTCTATCTTTTGCCTCTGGACTTTTTCCATTCTCTAACTTCTGTAAATCTTAATCTTACTCCATGGCTCGCTGTGTAGCTGGGTGGCTGGCCCCTAGAGTCCTCCTCCTCTGCCTGCTAGATCTTAGATCACTCATCCCTCTTACCAGATTTCTCATTCTATTTATACTCTCTGCCTGCCAGCCCTGCCTACCCTTTCTCTTGCCTTGCTACTGGCCAGTTCTTTATTAGACCATCAGGTGTTTTATACAGGCACAGTAACACACCTTCACAGAGTTAAACAAATGCAACATAAGCAAATGTAACACACCTTAAAATAATATTCCACTTCAGCCAACTCTAGTATGTCTCCGTGAGAACAAGGTATCAGAGCTGTACACCAAATTGCTCAGCATCATATACAGTGTGCTGCATATTTCGCTCCTTAAGTTTAATTGAGCTCAACTCCATTTGTGCCTCTTCCCATACCACAGATTTCGTTGTTCTGCATCTTTCCTTCTTTGGTCTGCAAGATGCCTAAACTAGCTGGAGAAAGGAGTTGTATGTCTTTAATAACAGCATTCAGGAAAGTGAGACCTGAGGATCCTAAGTTCAAAGCCAGCCTGCCAAACGTATAAGTTTGGATGGAGCCAGTCTGAGCTACATAGTGACACCCTACTCAATAATTTTAAAGCAACCAGCTACCAATCAGTATCCTGTGTTCTTTCTTCAGAGAAATAACACTTAGAACTCTCCTCAACTTCCTCTTTCACCTACCTTCTCCTTCTTTGGCCAAAAAAAAAAAAAAAAAAAAAAAAAAGCACAGACCCTTCTGATGTTATTTAGGGGAGGGCTAATTCTAGATGGCTGGAATTTATTGCCCCTTGGGTGATAATTCTCATAATGTCTCAAGCACTTGGCTTACTCTTATAGTTGGTGCACTTCAACTTGACCTTTAAGTCAACAGGATGAAGATATGCTTTTCTCTTGAGATGAGGTTAACTAGGGGACCCATAGGTTCCACCCATCAGCTTGCCTGGGTTTTGTTTTTGTGATGAATTAAGCAGCATTGAGTGTCTTGCTAGATATGGCTGTCTTGAACTCCCAGCCTCTAGACCAAAACACAAGTCAAAAGTAATCTTTTCCATCTATAAATTACCCAGTCTGGGGTACTTTTATGTGAGAAAAGAAATCCAACTGTGGTAGCAGGTGTCAGCATTGAGAAGCATTGGGAACTGTGTTATTTGAAATCATAAAGAAAGGTCCAGTTTTACATAAAATTCAGTCTTACATAATACATGTTTCTCCTACAGAAACCCAAAGAGCCCAAGTGCCTGCTTCTATTTATAATTAAACATGGTTATTTGAGTTTTCCAGTTAATGGAGGCTATATTAAGGTGAGTGTTTAATTGTTCGTGGATGGTCAATAACCCTCAAAAACTCTTCCTAAAAGGCCAGGCATGTCTGTAATCCCATTGCTAGAGAGGCAGAGACAGGAGGATCCTTGGAGCTGATTAGCCAGACTGCTAGCCTAGCTGAATCAATAAGCTCCAATGTGAGGAAGAGACTCTTCTCAGAAAATAAGAAAGAGGATGATTGAGGAAGTCATCATATGTCAACCTCTGACCTCCACATGCATGTGCACACATGGGCACATGCATACGCATGCACATATGCAGAGATATGAACACGTACACATACATATACCACACGCAGACACATACACACACACACACACACACACACACACACACACACACACACACACACACAATGTGCTTAGCCCAAACCTTGATATAGGAAAACCTATAGCTTTTACCAGATTTTTCTAGTCTTTTTTTTATAAGGTATAGATTCTGGAAAATTATTACCTGTGATTCAACAAAATTCCATATTATTGACCTTTTGGGCTGCTTGATTCATTTGCGAGGGTGCTATAGCTGCCCTATAAAGAGGGAGAAGCAACAGCAAGAATGAGGACAACCGTTGCTCTGCGGAGTTCACTTTTACCCAGGCTATCATCTGGAATTTCCGAGCCTCTCAACCTTTTCCTAGAGCCATTAGTATTATCACTGTGTTGACCTTTGATGCTGTTTGCCATTTTGAAATTTACAGATCAGCAAGCACCAGTAAATCTTGTCAGAATGAATGCAAATGTAAGATACAGTCATTACCGACTCCTCGTGGTAAAGAATAGCGTGCTACAGTGTTATTACGGAGACACAGTTTATACTGATTGCCAGGAAGATGAGACACCCTGAATGTAGGCAGTAAACTCACTCAAGAAATAAATTTCCCTGGCATTGCCCACACAGAAGTTGGCTCTGGTGGATGAATGCTGTCAGGATGACTATGGCGGGTGATGGATCCGCACTTGCCTGGCTCCCCTCCCCTGCTGCAGTAAGAATCAGTCAATTTGCTCTCATTCATTCTGTTCATCATACTAGACGTGCTCAGGGCTTGAACTCAGAAAAGGAAGCTGGGTAAATCACAGTACAGATGCTTGATCCCACCTCTGCATTGGCCGTGCCTCCATATTTCAGTCCTGCACATTTCTTCCACAGGAACCCCAGAATTCAGATACCAAAGGATCCCAGGCCAGAGAATGGTCTTTACTCTGACAGATGTGTCTGTTTTCCATACACAAGCAAGTGTTCTCATAAAAGAATGGACTGCATACACACAGCAAAACTCCACTTTGTGACCATTATTTCATCTCCGGGTCTTTTAAGTCATTTTCTTGTCTATTGAAAGCCTTTTGCAACAGGGTTTATCAGACAAAGAATTTTGGTGCAGTAATCCTTTCATAGGAAGAGTGTGAACGAAAAAGGGCACTCTAGGAAGCTCAACTAAAGAAGTGATGTATTTTACATGGGCTGAAAACCGTAAAAGGGGCAATATGTGTTTATTAATCCTTGGAGAAATGAGGGATGCTTGAAAGAGGTTGATTCTAAACACATGAAAGGGAACTTAGCTACATGTGCAAAGGAGAGTGGGTGCTTGCAATGAGTGCAGATTGGTATGGGCTTCTCAGATCTCACCTAAGGACTCAGACGTTAGAACATCTAAGACAGCAACACCAGCTGATGCAGCACAATACTCTGGAATGTCCTTAAGACCTGCTGATCAAGAACAGAGGGTAATTGTCACAGGAGCCTTCAAAACACAGAAGGAAGGATCAGGATCGGACATCAGATCTTAAGTACAGCATATCAAATCGTCCATTTTACAATTCTTTAACATAATTCATTTTATAATCCTTGAAAGGCTTTATAAATTAGAAATGGAAAATGTAATCTCATTATAGTCTAAATTGAATTTAAAGAATAATATAAAAACAGTATAATGTTTAAAGACTATACAGGTTTTATTATAAAACTAGACCCATTAAATAATCTAAATTGCATTGGCGGCATATTTATAAGCAGAAGCACCTTGGAGAATGGGTAAAATACACATTATTTTGAGAACCCTTGGAGAACTGACATTTGACACAGAAATTTTAAAACCAAGGGCTCAGTTTTTTACATGCTTGCCAAGTGTCTCCACATGTGAGACATTATTCTAGGTTTTGAGGGTCAAACAGTGCTCCATCTAAAGAGCTCAGCAACAGACTGACATTCACTAATAGGTTCTTAACATACAGTGATTCTTTTTTATATGTCAGAGAGATTTAAGAAAATCTTTTTTAACAAACAAAAGAAATCCACAAAAATGGGGATAAAATAATTTCTCTTTTCTGATAAAGTCCCTGATGCATAAATAATTTCACCAAAGCCATCAGCTATCAGAAAAAATTAAACAGTAATTACAGTATACTTCTAATAATAATTGCTATTCTGCCAAAATGCCTTAATTACTCCGAACTAAACCTTTCCAACTTCATTTAAAATTTTGTGTGTGCATATGCATTTGCATGTGGAATAAGGGGTAGATTTCAGCTGGTTTACTCAATTTCTCTTCACCTTATTTTTGAGACAGAGTCTCTCACTGAACCTGCATCTTGCCATGTTAGTTAGACAAGCTTGCAGCGAGCTTCCGGGATCCTCTAGACTCCTTCCCCCAGCACTAGGATTACAGGCATGTCTCTCCATCTGCGATTTCTCTGAGTGCTGGGGAGCCAATCTCAGGTACTCATGCTTCAATAGAAAATAATTTATCCATTCAGCTATTTCCCCAGCCCCAACTTAAAAAAAAATTTAAAGTACAATTTTACTGTTCTTAATTAGTAGAGAGTCTAAGATTTAAAAGCAAAGTTGGTAGAAACAAGTGTGTGCCTGCTTACAAAAAGAAATAACATTTCAAACTTATTTCATAAGAAAGAGAGCAATTTGACCAATACATCTTGATGCTTTTTGAACCATAACAAGAAACGCAACTTCAAAACAGATTCTAGAGGCAGACAGACAAAACAGAAAGCAAAATTATGTATGCCTAAAGTCAACAACAAAATTTATTCAAATACTGTAGACAACCAAGTTCTGTCATGTGTCTATCTCAGGGTACAAACAACAGCAGGAAATGGAAAATAAAAGTAAACAGCTTCCAGGTCACTAAGCTGGGGTTGTTCCATCTACCCCAACAAGGGTTTTAATGATTGTGCCTGCCACACCCTTTCTGAAATTCAACCTGACTCCTCAACTATCTATTCCCAAGAGGAGATAAATCTCAAGAACTTATTAAAAAGCAAATTACTGTGTGCTGGGTGAGTATTTTGAAACAAGCAGTGAATGTTTATTTATTGTTTTAAGCTATCTCAAAAACTAAGGAATAACTCAGGCATGAAGAAAATTAAGTAAATGTAAATAATAATGAATATTTTTAAGATTAATTTTTCCTCTTTAAAAGAAAAAAATTCTGACTACACTCCCACTAAGAGCATTTTATTGTTTTATTTTTAATCAATTTATTCTGACAGTTTCATATATTCTTTCTAGTACATTCTGGTCACACTCCTCTACCCACTCTTAACCCTTTGTATAAAATCCCAAGTAATGACAGGAAAACATTAAACACAAAAGTTAATACTGTCATTTCTTTCCTGAGCATAAAATATTAACCAGGTGGTATAATATGACATCAGTATTTTTAAAACAAGTTTAATTATATATACTAACAATGGACAATTGAAAATGAAATTTAAAGGTATTTTCATTGGTAGTAACAAATCCTATAAAATACACACACACCACAATTGTGAAACCTTTGAGGAGATATTGATTGACGGATACCTAAATCAATGGAGAGATGTACTAGTTTCTATAAATCAGAAGAACAAACACTGAAACTTTATCAATACTCTCTAAACATAATTCTAATCAAATCCTACAAGTTTACTTACATAAACTCACAAACTTGGTATAAAATCATGGGAAGCCCCAACAAACTCAAAATGACTAAAATGCATACAAAAAAAAAGGCTAAATACATAATAACTATAACCTGCTTAGTCTCTATAATGTTACTTGTATGTGTATTTTCAGGACTGACCATTTGATACTAGATAACCAATTGGTGTGCTCTTCCTGAGGGAAGACTATTTCTCTTTCTCCCAGCATTCCTTAGTGCCCATAGTCCTTTTTATATGGTTAAGGCATCATCTCCTTTCCCCTTCCCATGTCAACATGTCTATTGGTATCCTCCTTCTTCAGTATATGTTTAGGCAGTGATGTTGGTGAGACTTTATGGGCATAGCTTCTGATATTTCTAGGAGACACAATCTCACAACAAACTTCTTGCTCTTCTGACTCTTACAATCTTTCCAACTCTTCTTCTGCAATGTTCCCTGAACCTTAGATGCAGGAGCTGTTTTGTACATGTATCAGTTGGGCCCTAGATCCACAACTCTGCATTTTGACCGGTTGTGGTTTTCTATATTGGTTTCTGTCTGTGGCCAAAAGAAGTTTCCTTGAAAAAAGATATAAGGATTCATATTTAGAATATAGTTAAGGATTATGTTGGTTTAGTAAAGTGGTGGTTGTTGTACATACACACAAAACAACAACAATTAAAGAAAAGGGGGTCATGTATTTGAAAGAGAGCCAGGAGAAGTACATGGGAAAGGCTGGAGGGATGAAAGGGAAGGGAGGAAATGATGTAATTATGTTATAAATTATAATTTCAAAAAATTGTATAAAATTCAGAAGAGGCTGCCACAACCTGGCTTCCAAACTTACTATAACACTACAGAGACTGAGATATCTTGGTTTCATCATGAAGAGAGCAAAAGCAAAGCAGAGGTGTGGAATGGGGTTCCAGAAACGGACAACATACTTATTCTCGGTGTAGAAAGAACCATCTCCTCAACAGATCAGTGTGGAGTATCTGCCTAAACAACAAATAATAATCAACTCAAGACGAATAGCAGAACTAATAAAACTGTAAATCCATAAGAAAACACGAAAGTGTAAGTGCTCAACCTCAGAGAGGCGATGCTTCCTGAGAGTGCACAAAAAGGACTAAACATTAAAAAAAAAGAAAGAAAGAAAAGACAAAAAAAATGATGTTAGACACTCTCTCGATGTGAAGGGTCTGCTTCTATCCACGTGTTAGGAGAATGAAAAAGGTCACAAACAAGCACACCCAGCACAAAGTATCCAGAACACATTAAAAGAAAAGAAAAAAGATCGCGCAAATTATAATAGAAAGATGGTACAATGTTTAAAGTGGGGGGGAGGGAGGGAGGTCACACCAAAAAGGAACAAAGGAACAAAAAGAATATTTAAAAGTGTTTGGCATCATTACTTATAAATAAAACACAATTTAAGCCACAAGGTAATATTGCTTCATACTCACTCAAAAGCTAAAAAATTTTAATGACAAAATTAAAAAGTTGGTGAGGATGTGGTGAACTACCAAAACCTCCATAATATTACTAGAGAAATTGCAAAATCTACAGCTAATTTAGAAAGCTTCTTGGCAATTAATAATAAAATTAAATAGACCTTCCCTTTAAGTCAGCAATTCCTCTCTTGGGTATTCATTCATAAATGAAAAATAGATATCTAGATAATGACAGACATAAGAAGTTCATAGCAGTTCTATAGAAAATACCTAAAAACTAGAAAATCCCAGAGTCCATCAGGAGAATAAGGAATAAATTTTGATACTACAATGAGGACCAAAAAAAAGGAGACAGTCTAGTGATAAAAGAAATGAGAAATCTATCAAAAATGCATGTGCAAAACAGCAAATACTATACAACCTAATCAAGTTAAGGTCGGTGTACAATCTAAACTGGTCTACTCTGATAAAAGTCAAACAGTGGTGCTGGGGAGATGGCTCACTCGGTAGCGTACTTGCCATACAAGCAGGAGAACCTAGGTGGGGATCCCTAACATTCACTTCCAGCCTCCCCATGTACACACATACCAGCTTCACAGAGGTGCCCACACCCATTTGAACATATACATTTACTGTACACACACACACACACACACACACACATCCAAGCAATCGTCCACTAAAAGCAACTGTGTACAGAAAACATTCCGTTTGGAAGTAAATGTTGTTTACACATATGTATCCACTTGTCAGAATTCACTGAATCTTACTTAACACTTGAGATTTCTATATCTCTGTGTAGATAAATCTTATCTTAATAAAGTATAAAATATAAAACTATTCTAACTCTCTAGTAAAAAGTCACTACTGAAACCGTACATATGTTGTAAGTTAAGAGTATACGTGCTCTCAAAGGCAGGATCTTGTAGGAGAATTTCGTGATTTTGGAAAACCCAGGGGCTTGATATTTGGTGGGTAGACATAATGAAATACTAACCAATGGTTTAAACTAAAATTTTGTAGTCATCCATATTCGATGATTGACACACTACAACATAGGTAACTTTGCCCAAATTATATCATCAGGTTATATGAGATCAGAGGCAAGATCCAGAATCCAGTTGGCCTGGCATATACATAAAGAAGAAATCATTCTATCTGTGACTGAATGTTTTGCGCTTTCTGATCAATGAGTCTGAATTTTATAGAAAATTAAAAAAACCTTCATTTTCTGAGTTTTGCTTTTTGCAAACAGTATCCATTTTATATACATTACTATCCACTAAGTAAAAGAAACACATACTTGAATTTGTATTTCAAGTAGAAATACTGAAAAAACAGCAATTAAAATTGAAAACACTTGATACCAGTGTGATTCTTTTACAGGGGAACATGCTGGTGGTCACTCCCCTGGTTATTGTTTAAAGTCAAGCACCTAAAAACTTGTATTTTAAATTCACTTAGCAATTTTATAAATTAAACATCACAATTTGCTTGCCTAATGCAAAATGATCAAACAAGAGACAAAAAATATGTCTGTCAATTCCAACTGTGAAACATTTCTTTTAGTAAATGATAGCTCTGAAAAACAGAGAAGACAAAATAGAAGTGAGTTAAAATGTAAATAACACACATTAGCATTGGTAGTAATTCTCTGAAAGAATGAATAATAGATGTAAGACTTAAGCTAGGTATGGTGGTGCACGCCTCTGATCCCAACACCCAGGAGACTGAGGCAGGTGAATCTCTGAGCTTGAGGCCAGCCTAGTTTAAAAAGAGAATTCAAGAATAGCCAGGTCTATGCTGAGAAACCCTCTCTCAAAAACAGCAACAACAAAATGTGGTGTGTGTGTGTGTGTGTGTGTGTGTGTGTGTGTGTGTGTAAAATTTTTATGGCTGTAGGCAGTTACAAAGGTGTAGTTAATCTATTTTGGGAATTTGCTAATCTACCCACAAAATATAACAGATAAATATTATAGTCCAGGATTCAGGATGTGGATGCAGAAGTATCCAAAGTTCAAGGTCACCCTCTACTATACAAAGAATTTACTCCAGTATGGGTACATGAGATCCCGCCTGAAAATAAAATGAAAGAAATAAAGAAAAAGGAAATACAATTCATTCTAAGGAAATCCAGAGCTTACCTCCTCATATTCTAATTACTTATTTTGTTATGGTCATAGTCAAAAAACTAGATGGACACGCTATGGAGTCTCTCTTCAAACAGTGAATATGCGCTTTATAAGCAAAAGATATTGCAAGTCATTTCTGGAAATCCATGAGCTGATGATTAACAAATATTCTAAAAATGAATCATCTTAGCAACCCATATTGATTCAGTTAATGACCAATTAATTCTAAATGCTGGAGAGAAAAGTGATTCATAGCTGCAGGCCGGAACCTCATCCATCTGACAGGAGAAAAACCAAATCCCTTGACACAGGTGATGCTCTCGGAAGCTGTGAGTAAATACATGACAAGAAAGGCTTTCCATGATTTTGTTCCAGTCCTAAATAAACCTCAAGTTTTAAATCATAACTTCTGATATATTTAAAATGATGATCCAGTAGGGTATTAACAAATTATTGGCTCTACCAAAAAGGCTTGTTGTATATAGATGTGTGTATATAGATGTATTCCTAAGGGAATAACTGCAGAGCCAGACTCCCACCACAGTCCATTGACACCAACTGATTGGCAAAACTGAAGTGGGTACACTCTTCCTCCATAAAGACATTTTAATTTAAATATAGAATACTCTCTAAGGGAAGGAAAGAGAGAGGAAGGGGGAATAAATTATCCAGAAAAATACAAAATTTACTGTAATGCAATTCCTGTAATTACTACACTGATCCTTTAAAATATCCTTAGTTTGTTTGATGTGTTATTCGCATTTTATTTCAGACAGATTTCTTAACAGCAAAGTGTTTCCATTTTCATTTGTAACCTGTGGAGACACAAAGTGAACCAAGCTCTATAAATTACCATGGAAATTGGTGAAGCCAACAATTGGGCAGAACAGAGCCCCAAGGATACGACAAGCACAAGGAAAATGTGGGGTTGGCATTTGCAGATCCAAATTGAAGAAGAAAGCATTTGAATTGTGAATCCCTTAATACTAAAAGTGAACACTGCTTATAGCTGCTATACCCAACAGTTTTGCAGGAAAATTAAAAATCAGTCACTCTGTTAGCACCACTATTCGGACTTCTTGTATATCCTCAAGCTGTAGAGTTTTCTTCACCAGGAGTGTACATTAGGACCATCCACTGCTAATTGCTTATGGCTAGTAAACATGTTCGAGTCACTTTAAAGCCTTTCTTTGAACAGCATCGCAACCAGATGGCTTAATGAAGTCACTTTGTCTGAGACCATGACTAAGTGCTGCTGTGGGTACAGACATTTTGTCACAGAATCCGAGTTAACTTTTTCTTAAAACGTCTCTGCCACAGAAGAACTCTGACATGCTCTATTTGCAAACCGTCTGCATGAAACTAAGAACACAGGAGTTCTGAAGCTGGTGGCTTGGATAAAATGAGGGTGCAATTAAAAAGAAAAAGGTTAGGGAAAGAGCATGCTGAGAATTGAAAGCAAAAATCTGAAATGATGTCCCAGCCTGCCCATAAGGTTCTTCTCCCAGTGCAGAATGCAGTCTCCAACGCTCTACTTGGCCCAGACTCTCCTGTCTCCTCTCTGCTGTTGCTTGCTCTTATGCTATTTTTTTTTTTTTTTACAACTCGCTGAAACAGTAAGAACTTTGTGCATTCAAAATCTTTGCTCTATTACTCTGACAATACTAATTATCTCAAATTTATTTGTCCACATGCATATGCAGGAAGCCATAGCTTTTAGACCTCTATTGTATCTTCCCTTTCATTTTCCGTATTTTGTCTCTGCTTCTTTCCCAGCCTTATGTTGTTTCCACCCAGCATATTACCAGTCTCATCAGGAAAGATCCGGACCCATACATCAATCTAAAATAATTCTTGGGAGCACAAACACACTTAAGAAGGAGGGAAACTTTTTAGTTTGTTTCTGCATTTATAAACAGCGGAAGAAACATGGGAGCTTTTTAAATGCGTTTCATAAAGACCACCGAACTGGAACAGAAGGAGACTGTGGGGATTTTCTATTCAACAGTGAAACATTATAATTTTGTACATAAAGAAGCTATGGCCCGAGGAGGAATATGATATACTGAGAGTAACTCAGTTAGTGGCAGAGCTAGTCCATATAAACTCTCAGGTCCATAAACCCAAAGCCCTAGTGATGCCAAATGTCTGTACTAAAGACAAAATCTTCCTGTTGATAAGGAGTCAGTTCATTCTCCCACTTCCACTGTAGACTACTCTTGAGCTTCACTGTGTCCTGCCTGGTCCCATGGCTACTCGGTCCCAAGTAAACACACAGAGGCTTGTATTAATTGCAAACTGCATGGTCAATGGTTCAGGCTCATTATTAACTAGCTCTTGTAACTTAATTCAACCCATTTCTATTATTCTATGTTTTGCCATGTGACTTCATGACATTACCTGTTCTCCCACATCTTGCTTCTCCTGGTGGTGGCTCACAGCTTCTGCCTGACTCCACCGTTCTTCATCTCCATCTTCCATTTTAATGTACAGCCTAACCTTATTCTGCCTTGCCATTGGCCAAACAGCTTTATTTGTCAGCCAATGAGAGCAACATATATTCACAGCATACAGAAAGATATCCCATAACCTTCACTCTTGGATTTGGATGACATGGAACTCTCATTCTTTTAAAGTAATCATATAAAATACTCTACTACACATTAACCTTCCTACAAGTACATTTTTATTTGCTTTGATAAAACCAGCCCCACCTATCTCTCTGACTTATTAGAAACTGACAGTAACACAAAGTCCCATCCAATCTGAGACCTGAGATCAACAACACTTTCCCAATTAAGAAGAGGAGGAAGACCCAAGGGAGAAAGCAAGTCTCACATGGCAAGTGGGGGGAAGCAATTCTGACTTCTGACCCACTCCGCCACTATGATTAAATTTCAGAATGAGGGGCTAGAGAGATGGCTCAGAGGTTAAGAGCACTAGCTGCTCTTCCAGAGGTCCTGCATTCAATCCCCAGCAACCACATGGTGGCTCATGATCGTCTATAATGAAATCTGGTGCCCTCTTCTAGCCTGCAGGCATACATGTAAGTGAACACTATATAATAAATCAATATCTTTTTAGAAAAGTTTTCAGAATGAGGAGCGATCTGGACACTAGCTGGTCCAGCATTCCCCAAGGGCTCATTGTACTCTAGAGGCACAAGACAGGTAAGGATTTCGTGGCCTGGTAAACTGAGAAACTGTACAATAAGACCATTTATTTTCTATGAAACCATCATAGCCTTTTGGCCAGCAAGCCTTGTGATACTCAAAAAAATTACAGACAATTTACCCAAATTTATTTGAACAAGAAACTCATTTATAGCAGATCTGAAGCTAACATCTTGAGGAATACCATTAGGGAAATGGTTATGCTAGAGCAGTTCTGCACGTTGTAATCTTGCTAATGTGAGAGTTAAAGCATACAAGCCTTGTCAATCAGTTATCCACAACAGGAATGTGTTTGTTTTCTCTTAAACGCCGTGGTTTCAGAAAACTCACTTGAGCCACCTCAATAAGACAAAAATGGTGAGAGGGGAAAAGCAAGCAGGAAGCCTCCTTCAGGGTGTGCTGATCATGGGACTCAAGAAGGGTACTGTGATGGTAAGTTTCCATCACCAACTTGACACAATACAGAATCACCTGAAAAGATAATTACAATGAGGAATTGTCTAGGTTAGGTTGGCGTGTGCCTCTGTCTGGATTGTTAACTGTTATGGGAAGACCCATTCTAAAAGTGGGTGTCATCATTTCCTGAATTTACATCCTGAGTCTTGTGTTTAAGATACATTTATTTACTTTATTAATGTGTATGTGCACTGGTGTGCGGGTGCCTATGCAGGCCAGAAGAAGATATGAGATTCCCTAGAGCTGGAGATATAAGCAATTGTGAGCCAACAAATGTAGGTGCTGGGGACAGAACCCTGGCCCTTTTCAGCTGCAACAACTGCTCCTAACCACTGAGCCATCTCTTCAGTCCTGGTCCTGGACTTTATGAAAAGAAGTGAGCTAAGAACAAGCATGTGTACATAAACTGTTGTTTCTGCTCTTGACTGTGGATGTAGCTGCTTTGGGTTCCTGCTGCCTCGGCTTCTCCTTAGTGATGGACTGTAGTCTGCAAATGTGGGCTTAGTTGAACACTTTCTCCCACAGATTGCTTTTTGTTAGGGTGTTTTGTCACAGCAAAGTAAACAAAACTAGGATGGGTATGATAATTCACATCTCATTTTTCTTTTACTTTTAGAAAACACGAGAATTTATTTTATTGTATGCATAATGATAAAATATTAAAAAACAATCCACACAAAGAAACTCTCCTAACACATTGAAGGAGATTTCAAATGTTTAAAATATTGTGGCTAAATTCATACCAGATCAAAAAAGAAAGAAAGAAACATTTTGAGCAACAGTACACATAGTAACTGCAATAGGTTGATACTCCAAATGCATGTAACTCAGGGAGTTCACAATGATAAACACAGGCAAAAGAAAAAGTGTAAATCACTGTTGAGGGCTGGGTGAAAATTCTATGATGGTTTTCTTGTTCAAGGTACACCCGAGGTAAGAAAACAGCTGATGAAGGGGTGTTTCTTTCTACACAAGTTTACCAATTCATAAAAGAAAAGAGAGCAAAATAATTACAATGCCACACTAATGAAGTGATGGTTCTAGACAACGATCAATCCCCTAAATAACAAAAGATATTCAGGTTCCTCTGGGGGTGGAGAGGCTCTATGAAATATCCCTGCCCTAAAATTGAACCTGAATTTGATCAACTCCTTTAATCCAAATGCCTTTTAGAATAAATACAGGTCTCAGAGGAGCATGTAAAATGATACCACTATGGTAAAATCAGCGAAATTCACAGAATGAAAAATTCTGCAGTTTATCCTGGTTTCTTCAACAAATAAATTACAAGGAGAAGGGGAGAAAGGCAGGGAACACGGCAATGAATTTCAAACGTGTGTCTTCTATTTGTAGCCAGGTGGTATTATTTTAGGAGTTTGATAAATGTACAATTTTTTTAAGTGGTTACTTTATAAGGATGCATGCGGCACTGCTCTTTGAAAGCACTTGAACCTAGTGTTGTTAGGTGAAAGCTCTTGACAATGAGATGAGATTGATACAGATACTAAAATTGTTGATGCTGAAATATGTCTTCATAGAGGATACGCTATAGCACTCTACCTAGCTTCATACGTTTAAAATTGCACTTAATTAAAAAGACTTCTTAAGGTGTTATGCTAAATCACAATCTGATTAACTTTAAATAAAAAGGATGACCAGGACTGCGGAGATAGCTCAGTGGTTAAGGGCTTCTGTTGCTCCTACAGAGGATCTAGGTTCAGTTCCCAGGATCCACATAGTGGCTCACAGCTATCTATATATAGCTCCAATTCCAGGGAATCTAACACACTCTCGTGACCTTGGTAGGCACCGAGGGTGTACATGGTGCACAGATATGCATGCTGGCAAGACAGTTATACATATAAAATATATAAGCCTAAAAGAAATGGAAAGTGTAACCAACATTTGATTATAAAAATGATCAGAAGTTACCTTCCTATTGCATATCTGATTATAATATCAGTCATTTACTTTACACATTCTTTTTCTGCCTAAATTTTCAATGCCTCTGTTTTCTACCAGTAACATAGTAATAACAGCTGTCATTTACTAAGTATCACTTAATCAGAAATTAGTTTAAAAGCAACTAAGAACCAGCACTGGCTTATGGTGGTTTATTTAATAGTTTCTATTTTGTGCTTGATTATGTCTCTGCAGACCTCTATAGTAAACTTCAAACCATCCATCAATCAACTTAGAAGAATGAACCCTGTAAAGTACTGTGTTTGAATGTGAAAATCAATATTATGGACTTACCTTGTATTTAGACACCAACCATCCATGAATCTACCTTTCCCTTAACTTATTATATTATAAATAATCCAATAAATTACTTGGAATCCTCCCTGGTCTGAAAAAATCCTTATTGGACAGATGGAAGAGAAAAATAACTGTGAATCTTTAAATTTCTTTTAGCATGAACATTCTTTAAATATTTTTCACTGAACTAAGTTTAAATTGTTGGTCTTGATGAAAAATACATGTAAAATTTAAACTACTACTCATATTGTGATCTTAGGCAAGTAAACAGTAACATGGAATATGTTTAAATACTCAAAAGAGTATAATAATCCATGGGCTGAAGATAGTGCTCAGTCATAGAAGTACCTTCATACAGCATGAGGACCTGAGTTTGATGCCAGCACTTATATAAATATGAAGCGTGACAACACACTCTAGAATCCCAGCTAAGGGAAGACAGAGCTGGAGGATCACTGGAGCTTGTTTGCCAGCCAGTCTAATCAAACTGGTGAGCTGCGGGCTCAGAAAGAGTCCATGTCTCAAAACATAAGATTGAGAGAGATTAAGAAAAACAGACAATATCAATCTATGGCCTCACATGCATATGCACTCATGTGGATACATAACCCCACATACGCATGCACATAAAAAGTCATATACATACATAATGTACACATACATACACGTGCATACACATGTTGTATAAGTCAGACATGATACTGTCTACCTGAAATCTCAGAACTCAGGAGGTTTAGACAGGAGACTCATGAGTTCAAGGCCAGCCTGAAACTTATAATGAGACCCTCTTTCCTAAAACAACAAGAAAAAGTATAAAAAAATCATAAAGTAGGAAGATAACTTTCCAATTTTATACCAGGAGTTGGCATGCTCTTTCTGTCAAAAAGAACAGTGACTTTCTGAGTTTACAGACTATAAAATCTCTGCCGCAGCCATTCAACCCTGTCATTGGAGTATGACAATGGCTATGGAGAATTGTGAACAAATGAGAGTGACCATGTTCCAATAATCCTTTATGACACTGAAATTTAATTTTCATAATGTTTTTCATGTATATGAAATACAGTTTTTTTTATCCTTTTGAGAACTTTGTTTTGTTTTGCTTAAAAATGTTACTTATTTTTTTGGTAATTTCATACATGAATATAACATATTTAGATCATATCTACCTCCTCCACAACTCACCTCAGGTGCCTACCACCCCTGCAAGACTGGGTTTTACTCTACAGCTTAGCTTGGCCTAGAATTTCCTACACAACCTAGACTGACCTTGGACTCACGGCAAACCTCCTGCCTCCGACTCCCAAGAAAGAGCTTGTATTACAAGCATGTACCACCAACCCTGGCTAGGTCTTTAATGTTTTTCAGGTTAGAGAGGCTGGAGAGTTGATTCAGCAGTTAAGATTGTATACTGTTCCTTCAGAAGCTCCAAGTTTGATCCTAAGCACACACTTGCCTGTAACCCCAGGTCCAGTGATCTCATGACATCTTCTGGTCTTCATAGACAACTGTATTCATGTATGTACACATACCCACACACATACCCATAAAAAAATAAATCTTTCAGTGTGAGGTTGGCAATATGGCTCAGTAGTACAGCACATACCTGAGTGTGTGCAAGGCCTTGAGGATCCACACACAACACTAAAAAAGAAAAGCCAGTTGTCAAAATATAAAAGCTAGATTAAAATCACATGGAAACGGACAGCAGTTTGTATTGAGCCTTGTATCCATTGCTTTTCTGTTACTGGGGGTGGGGAGGTTGTGGGGAAGTTGTACCAAAAACAGTTTAATAAAGAAAGGGCTTATTTTGGTTTAATGTCCCAGAGAGATACAGTCCATCATGATGGGGTAGGCATGGCAACAGTCGGGGAAACATGGCCATAAGAGCAGGATACAAAGAGGTCATATTTTATCCAAACACAGAAAACAGAGGAAGAGGGTGAGACAGACAGAAAGACAAAGAGAGAAACACACACAGAGACAGATAGACAGACAGACAGAGAGACAGAGAGACAGAGAAAGAGAACATGAAGTATGGTGAGGCTATGAAACCTCAAAATCTGTTCCCAGTGACATACTTCCTTCAGTAAGGCTCTACCTCCTAAAGGTACCATGACTCTTCCCAAACAGTACCATCAGCTAGTGACCAAGTGTTCAAATACCTGAGTCCATAGGGGACATTTCTCATTCAAGCCACACGGGCTTATAATTTGGCAATATTTGCTTATCCCAAATTGATTTCTTGTTAATTGCATTTTGTTTCTTGGAGCACTGCAGAAATGGCCATTATTATTTACATGTTTGCTGCTTAGGGAAAAGCATGTTACACGGTTGTAAAATCAGAAACAAATTAATGTGAAGGACCTTTGATATAATTCTGCTTGAACATTTTTCTAATATATTACAAGTATTTATATGAAATGAAACCTGATCTATTAAAAACATCTCTAGACAAAACCCAGATATAAAGCAGCTGCAAGGGACAAAAGTTAACTAAAATAATTTTTAAATGATTTTATGGAATTACCATGTAGTCAATGGACGGGGAGAACGTATTGATCAATAACTTAGGTTCTCTGAGTGTGAACTCGGAGTTGGTTAAAAAGAGACAAAGAAAGGGAGAAGTTGTCAGCCTGCTGTGTGGGTAGAAGTGAGGGTGGGATTAGTGTATATTTGTATTGAATCCTGAGATGGGAAATGCAGTCAAAGAAATTCCCATCCTTTCTTTTAGTAGCTGTAAGAGTGTGGAGAAAAATTAAAATGCCATGAAATTCTGTAACACGAATCTTAAAAGTTCTTATTAATAAAAAAAAATAAAAAAATAAAAAAACAGGAGTCAGCTATTGGGGTGAAAGCTGAAAGATCAGAGGAATAGAACAAGCCAGCCACAGTTCTTACCACTAGGAAATCCTCAGCCAGGAGAGCTACTTCCTGTATACTCACACATTATATACCTTTCTGTGCCCTGCCATCTTACTTCCTCTCTCTGCCCAACTACATCACTTCCTCTTTCCTCCCAGCTCTATCACTTCCTGTCTGGTACAGACCTCCAGACCTCTATGGTTAACTACTGCTGGGATTAAAGGCATGTGCTACCACTGCCTGATGTCT
Source organism: Peromyscus aztecus (assembly GCA_902168405.1). NCBI lineage: Eukaryota > Metazoa > Chordata > Mammalia > Rodentia > Cricetidae > Peromyscus > Peromyscus aztecus. The sequence goes on along the minus strand of CABHPQ010163712.1, from coordinate 26,065 downwards.
ATGTTTAATATAGTGGCTGGCTTTGTCCTCTGATCCCCAGGCAAGCTTTATTTGTTAGAGCACAAATAAAATATCACCACAAAATTCAGTTCCCCCTTGTGATATTTTATTTGTGCTTTAATAAATAAAGTTTGCCTGGAGATCAGAGGAAATAGCAAGCCATTTTAAGTAAACAAAGAAGTCAGGCAGCGGTAGCACATGCCCTTAATTCTATCATTTAGCAGGCAGGATCTCTGTGTGTTCAAGGCCACACTAGGGAACAGAGCCAAGCGTGGTGACACATGCCTTTAATCCCAGTACTAACCATAGAGACCTGGAGGTCTGTACAGACAGACAAAAAGTGACAGAGCTGTGTAGGAAGAGGAAGTGAGGTAGCTGGGCTAAGAGAGCCAATGAGAGGGCAGAACAGTAAGGCAATAAAGGCATGGGTTGACAGAAAGTAACTTGCATTGGGAAGCTGCTGAGTTGGTGAGGTAAGGTTAGCTTGTGGCTTTCCCTATTTCCCTGATCTAAGGCTTTTACGCCTAGATTTGGCTCCATGTTTTTTATTTAATAGGACCATTTAGAAATTCATCTACACCCCCTAATAAAAAGTGAACAAAAGGAGGCAAGATGAGAAGAAAACTTTGCAGGTAATGAGTACTCAAAAAATGTGACTTAATGCCTTCTCTGAAAATCTGCAAATAATTTGAAGACATAGTCAAATCATATCTTCCAAATGCCTGAACCCTTAAGGATCTAAATCGAGAATGAAGCTGAGTCTGAACCTTGGATGAATTTAAACACTAAGAAAAAAGTCAAGGTTATACACCCAATATTTTATTAATCAATGCCTAAATTATAAAATAGTTATCATCTATCAGTTACCTCCAGGTGATTGGCACTGTCACAGTTGACATAGTCATTGTGCAAAACTCCCATCTCTATAAAGGACTGAGGGGATAAGCAGCCTTCTTAGGCTACCAACAAGAAGGAGGCAAGGCAGAAACCTGAACCCAGTTTTAGTCTCAGACTCCAAGGTCTTTCTGTGTTTTGAGCAGAGCATTAGTTTAGTTTGCTGCCCCCATCACTGCCCATGCAGGCTCTTCAATGTGCAGAGTGGCAAGGCATTCTAAACAGGCAGCAGCTGCAACCACACACACTCTGGAGACACACTCTGCCCGGAATCTAGCTCTCTACCTGCCTGCAGATGCCATCTGTGGTACTTGTCAGGAAATAAAGGAGAGGAGATCATGGAAACACAGCTCATCTGCTGGTTTCCAATCCATTTCCCTAGAGCCAGAAGAAAGAGTAGAGGGCAGGGAGTCCAAGTCTGCATTTGAAATCTATGCCTTTTATTTGTAATTAGAAATTTGACTTTAGACTTTTACTTTGCCATAGTGAAGATGAAGACTCTAATTAGCAAGGGACCTTGGAGTTTTGACATCCAGAGACAAGACAAAGAGAGCTACAAACAATTTTGCAAGCACCTCTCCAGCTCTCCATTTGATTAATGGAGATTAATGGATGATTTCTCCCCTGTAAAAAGACAGAAACCCTGTCACCTCTCCTGCCTGTGTTCCTCTACACAACACGATACCTGGAGGCTTCAACTCATGACTTGGAAAGTAGACCAATGTTAACAACCTCCAAGGCCTATGGGTTGACGAGTAGGAGAAGTGCGGTTATAGGAACATCTCTAAAGGGACAACCATGTGAGAAGAACCACCCAGGTTTAGAAAATTCAGAACAGGAAAGTCTGAACATTTCCGTGATAGAGCCTCCAAGCACTGGAGACAACACATTTTCTTGACGGAAAATGAGCTCTCCTGTTAATGGATTGTGGGAAATAATCAACTGTGCTTTGGTAAACATTTAGTATTTCCTTTTCAGCACTTCTCCTGTATTTCTTATGTCCTCCTTCAACCTTAGTCCTACTTCTATATATTCCTACTTATTCTCTTCCATCGCTACCATAATTTCCCATTCCAGAGTCCAGTGAGATGGTTCACGTGGCAAAAGCCCTTGCCTTGAAAGCTTGACAGCCGGAGTTTGACTCTCGACCCATGTTTTTATTTTTTATATTGTTCCTATTGTTTTTGAGATTGTAATGATGATATTTCTCCCTTCCCTTTAATTTCTCGAAATCCTCCCACATGTCCCTCCTTGTTTTCTTTCAAATGCATGCCCTTTTTCATTAATTATGAGACTGTGTCTCCTGGTAATGTCAGAGCTACACGAATAAAGCCTCGCCAACATGACTGCCTAAACATGAGCTGAACAAGGACAATAGACATGCCAAAGTGGACAGAGAAAAGACCATGAAGTCTGAACTCATGTTTTCTCTTGTTTTAGTTGCTGTTGTTTTGTTTTGTTTTTTAATCTGGATTTGGTGGCTCGAATAGTAGTCTTTGCACTTCAATAGCAAGTTGAGAAGTAGAGATGGGACATCACCAGGGAGCTCAGCTGGCCTGGAGTACACAGAAACAGCAAGGCCTTAAAAACAATGAGTAGAGAATGTATTCTGTGCAATTGTCTTCTGATTTCCACATGCTATGGAATGTTCATACCTGCATTTACACACACACATACACACACACACAGAGGGGAGGAGAAGGAGGGGCAGAAGGAGAGAGAGAAAGAGAGGAACAATTTTTTTTAAAAAGAATCACCTATGCCTAGTTTCCATTCAACATGAGCATGTGGTGCTGGGGTGGGAGGGTTCTGAACGTGATCCTGTGTGTGTATGTAGAGGACAGCTGTCAACCTCAAGGGTTGCTTCTCAGACATTGTGCAACTTATCTGGTATAAAAACATCTGTCACTGTCCTGGAACTAACCAAGCACCTCAGGCTGACTGTCCAGTGAGCCCCAGGGATCCACCTGTCTTTTGCCTCTCAGCATGGGGATTACAGCCATGCAGCCCTATGCCAGGCTTTTTTACAGTGGGTTCTGGGCTCCCAACTCAGGTTCTCATACGATCATGGCAAGCATTTTCCCAACTAACATATTTTCCTTGCCCTAGGTCCTTACTTTTATTGTCTTCTACTAAAATGTTGTGTGTGTTATTGTTGTTGTTTTTCTTACAAACAAAATATTGTAACTGAAAACATAAGAAAAAAATGTAGCGGGGCGGTGGTGGCGCACGCCTTTAATTCCAGCACTCAGGAGGCAGAGGCCGGGGGGTCTTTGTGAGTTCGAGGCCAGCCTGGTCTATGGAGAGAGTTCCAGGAAAGGTGCAAAGCTACACAGAGAAACCCTGTCTTGAAAAACCAAAAAGAAAAAAATGTACTCATAGTTGAAAAACAAATCAACACAAATAAAAAAATGCTACTTTCCAAACAGGTCCTTTCTACCACTATCTCAAATTAATTTTTGTTCTCGAGCTCTCCCAGGTACTTTAAAGGAAGAGCAAAGTGTGACACATCCGGAGTAGATGCATCTACAGCATCTAGGGAGGCTCTTTTTGGCCTGAGGACAATTTAACAGCTAGGAAACTAAGGGTCTGGGACTGCTAGGATTACTGGGCAGAACTTGAGCAGGCAGCTGGACCATATCAAAGTATACTGAATGTAAGGCTTATTTACTCTGACGTCCTCTACAGTCAAATTAACTGTCCCACACAGAAGTCATTACTCCAAGCAGATGGTGTGAGCGACATTACACAAGCCATCTCACTTCTCCAGCAGTAAGTCTTTGATTATTCTGAAGTGACTTGAACTAAAAACAATTCCAAGAAAGAGCCATTGGCAAAAGGATGTTTTGGGATTCTACAGGTCTTCTTGAGCTCAGAGGATGAATAGGGTGAAGGGCATCTTCATTTAACTCTTTTTTAATCTGTTTTCATATCAAATATCTCCTTTATCTTATTAGAATTCAAGTGAGGTTCTGAAAAACCACAGCAATGTTTTTAGTACGTATGTGGCTTTAACCAGAAAGATACATTCCATTTTGACAAAACACCAAGTTGAATAACTTGACCCTCACATATGGTAGGGTTAAAAGAGAAGATCTATTTAAAACATGATTTCTGAGGGTTTTTTAAAGATTATTTATTAATAGCGTATACAGTGTTCTGTCCACATGTATGCCTGCACACCAGAAGACAGCATCAGATCTCATTATAGATGGTTATGAGCTGCCATGTGGTTGCTGGGAGTTGAACTCAGGACCTCTGGAAGAGCAGTCAATGCTCTTAAGCACTGAGCCATCCCTCCAGCCCTGATTTCTGAGTTCTTATCCCGGCTTATCCCCTCCTTTCTCTGGTGTGATCACTTGTAACCACACAGAAGGAACCATCTACCACCTCTCCTTGAATTGTATAAGAGGTTTAGGGGAGTTAGAAACATGAACATGGGCTCAAATTTGTACCACCAGTGGGTTCTGGTGCACTTCACAATTATTTGCTAAGGATTTATGTAGCTGAGAGTTGTTGTGGATCAAACATAACCTCACATATTAGCTATGTGATATGTATAGCAATAAAGAATAAATTTGTGTGCATTACAATAGTCAGTTTTCTCTTGCTAAGTCATAAAGGAAAAAGTGTTGATTTGGCTTACAGTTCTGGTCCAGAGTCTAGGGATTACTTCAGGTGATTGTTTTCTTGTCTCAAGCACAAGACAACACAGGGCAGGGGACAGGCTCTGGTCTTTCTCTATCTCCTTATAAAGCTAACAGTGTTCGAATCTTGGAGCTCAACCCTGATAGCCTAGTCTAATCCTAATTATTTCTGACAGAGCTCCCCTCCACCTAACAAATACTATCGTAAGACGAAGTTTCTTTCTCTGTAATATCTCATGGTGGTGTTTAAATTTCAGCACATAACACCTAGGAGGACACCCAGCTGTATCCAAACCGTATCACAGCAAAGGCATACATTCCATTCAATCCCATGATGCATTGCACTTCGGAAATTCATACAGATGCATGGACACTGGAATTGGTGACATACTAGAAAGAGGAGGTCATAACTTTACCAACTTGCATTGGACAGGCTATGACACTATTGAGATCCCCACAACCCTGGTTTTCACATTCAGTGCTTACATAGATTTAATACTAAACATGTTCATGATTTTAAAATTCCAATTTTATTTTTCAAAAGGCAGTTCAGTATCTAAATATATTATTGTATGCATATTTTATATTACTTTTATAATTCTCATTCAATTGCAAGACATATGCAAGCTGTAAACCAATGCATTCTACAATATAAGAACTATCTCATCCTTTTAAAAGTTCTTTTCCGTACTGAGAACGATTGGATAGTTTTATGATTTTTATTTCATTGCCTCTGTCAAGACTTTACTATGAATTTTTAAACTAATTTAAATCACAAATATAGTCTATGTATTCAGACAAAAAGTGTTAAAAAAATAAATAGAATGTGCCATTGCAGTGATTTGATTTGAAATACGAGTTAATGCATGATCAAAGCTACTACCAACATGAGACTGTTTTCGAAGAAGTTGCAAAAATTGTGAGCCTTTTTCATTTTGAGAGATTTGATAAGAAATTGATTTTTCCAAAAGCGATCATTTCATTTCACTTAAATATATCTCCTCCCTGCAAAGGGTAAAACAGCAGGTTAATCTATTGCTGCACATCAAGTTTTGCTACAGAAGTGAAAATATTTCATAATTAAAAAATGTGACGCTCCATGTTCTGAAAGATTCATGTATTCTACACCATGAAAGCAAGTGAGGGTGGGACTTGGCCCTCCACAGTCTTACATAAGAGTTTGTTTTAAGTAATATGTTATTTTATTTAACATTTCCTGTTTTAGAATAATATCAAAAGACCTTAGCACGGTCTATGCATCCCTATATGATCTGTCCTCACTCTTTACCCCAACATCACTCTTATCTCCAGGCACTCTCCATCTGGCTGATTTTCTCTGCCAGTCATGCCTCCTATACTAAAACACACTCTAGTTATAAGGCTTTTGCACCCATGGTTCATATGCCTGAAATATTTGCTTCTCAGAAGGTTACATGGATCATTCCTACTGTTCATTCATCTCCCTGCTCAATTTTAACTCAGAGAAGTCAGCCAACCTGCTGTGAAAATCTCCACTCTTTAATCACTTCTGGGCTCTCCTACGTATAGTAGATACTGAGTGAAGTCTTGGAAGTGCCTAAATACAGGCCATAATGAGGCATTCGTGGCAAAACTTTTCTCCACAATTCTCCCCAAGTATAAGGGATGATTTGATGCCAGCTCTTTGTCTGGATTTAGAAAGCTGGATGGAAGCCATTAGGCAAAAGACAGCATGTAGATCTTCAAAATGGCCAGCAACATCTTAAGAAACTGAGGCAAACAATAAAGGAGATGAGTAGCTGGAGATGTGACCCTTTCTGTCTCACATTGAGAGCTGCTCACTGAAGAACATCTGGGGGTTTCTGCAATCAGATCAGGACTTTTGGAAAGACCTTCCAGCTAAAAACGTAAGGAGGACAGATGTGGGCCATATGAGAATGTAGTTCAGGAGGCAATTCGGAAGGCTTACCCTAATCGCATAGGTAAATCATGATAAGAGTTCGGTCTCAGGCTATATGACTTGGACTAGTAAGAAAAGGGTGGCTTTGCATGCTACAAAATTTAGCAGAGTTGACTCTTCTATAAAAACAGCACTTTCAGTCATTTAATGTAATTTTACATGTTAATATAATATGTTTAAAAGTGGAAAAGGAGAGACATGCACATGAAAAATTATACCTCATTAGACAATGTACTACACTCTTTAAAAAACAGAAGGTAGATTGCGATGCTCTTACTAGGTGTGGCTGCATTTGGAAATTGCACCCACTAGGTTATATAGCAAAAAATAAATGTTTCTAGAGCTTTCTGATTCCCTTGAGACAAATACATCTGAAAAGGCTTGTGAATAACACATGGAAAATAATTGTAAGTAGTACATAGGGAATCTGATGAGGAGGAAAGTCTGTGCACAGCAAGGTTAATACATAGCATTAAAGTCAAATCAATAACATTGCCCTAGATTTGAACACTGTCTGGTCTTCATTTCAGTAGTAAAACTGAATGATGGACCACACCCTTCCACCACGTGACCACATAGTGATGCTGAGTTCTATCCCAAAGAAGAAACTTTTAAAGTACTAGAAAATTTTCTCAAGCTTAAAATAATTTCATAGCTAATGGAATTTGGCACAAATATATTATTTTTGTGTAAAATAAAGCAAATGGATACTTTTTAAAGACTTATTTTCTACTATAACACAGACACTCTTTATACAGTTAAAGAACACTAGCCACATTGGCTGGTATTACTATATGGCTTCCTTCTCCATCCCACCTTGTCTTCCCCTGCAGATTGCATTAACCTTTGTCTACCTGCTCACTGTGGCGTACAGCCAGGAGGGATAATGTAGGCTAGAGGAGAAAGAAGTATTGGGAGTGGTGGATTTCCATGAGCTGGTTGTGAGTCTGGGAAGCTCAGCAAAGGGGACCATTCACCAAAAGTCCCTAGAGTAGAAGTGATCCCCAGTTATCAAGGTGAGAGGTTCCCATAAAGTATCTTCATCACTGCGTACTTGTAGACTGTTCCAGGAAAGCCAGATCCTCTCCTCAGAGGCCCCAGTCTCATCCTTGTAAGACTTCCTCTAAAGTCCTTTCTTGTCCAGTTTTCCATTTGTCTTTGAGATAACAGTACTCACAGTAAGATCCACACTCTACTTGCACTACTGCTGTATATTTTTAATGTTCTCTTTTACCCTTTTTATCAGTTAAACAGTTTTCTATCCAAATTTTTTTCTCTATTCAGATTCCTGGACCACATGATATACTGCGTGTTTGGTAATGTTTCACATGGATATTTGTTTATTTTTCAGTTTTATGAGTGTTAGGAAATTAAAACTGAAATATATATTTTTAAAAATCTGAAACTTGAATATGTATGCTCTTAATTCAGTAATCTACTAATGAGAAATTATCCAACAAAGTCAATTGTACACACGTCCAAATGTAAATGCACATGTTTTCAGCAAAGTTAGGAAGAATAGAGAAAGAATAAGACCAATTCACATTTGAAAGGGGAACATATTGAAGTGTCACTAAACGTTACAAAAAGCAAAGTACTACAAATAGTACAGTAGGAAAATGTTACGTAAATTTGCATTACTAGCTAGAAAATTGCCAGAGGCCAGGGCAGTGACTTTTTCAGCCATCCATCCCTACAACCTACACTCCTTGTGTTCCTTATTGTGTATTGCTCACTAAAATGCCCACATATTCTAGAATGTGCACTCCATAAAAGCAAAGATCATTGTCTTATTAATTAATGTATCCCAAGCAAGTAGTGCAGTAACTGGCACATAGCAGGTATTTTGCATGTCTACTACATTTTTTTTCTTTTCTGTGGACTCCATCTTCCTCTTCCTCTAGCTGCTACCTCAAATGACCAACAACTAACTCATGTGATTTGTTTTTCAGTTTTACAATTCCAGTTTTTTGAGCAAAATATCTGATTGATACTTTTCATCTTATTGCTAAGTCATGTAACTGAAGCATAGACTAATCCCGCCTATGCGCGCGCACGCGCGCGTGCACACACACACACACACACACACACACACACGCACGTGCATGGGGGTGGAGCAGATGCAGGTAAAATATCCTTTCTTCCACAGCCCGCTCAGAAATATATATGAGTGGGTCAGAAAATTTTTTGAATCATTGACACAAAAGTGATTGTTTATTCTAGCATTATTTTAGTGGGAAAGTAAAACTGTATAAATAATTTCTTTATTTATTTCCACACATTGAAAGCAATGATATCTGTTGTGGTGAGGTGTTCATCACCCGCATTTATGTTATTACTGGATATAAAACCAAGACAATCATTAAGATTTCTCTTCTGTAGATTTTGCATATGAAATTTTGAACAGGATTTTACCAAAATATTATAGTGGTAGGTTTTGGGTGGAGGGATTTAGTCTTATTTTCTTTTTTAAATATTTATATTATCTTATATTTTTACAATAAATATACCATTATTGTAACAATAATGTCATGCTTATTATGGCCTATAGGAGAAACCTGGAAAAAACTAAGAATGAACATTGTCTGACAAAAAGTCTCAGCTACTGAAGAAGCCATCATTATTTTAGTAATAAAGATGAGTCACATAAGGATTAAATAAATTATTATAGTATATGTGAGCAACAAAAATGATTCAAAATTGCAGAAGTTGTAAAGAGTTATTAAAAACTCAAGTTCATAATAATTTTTTTAAAAAAACACCTTCAGAGGATGGTTAAGGAACCAACTCACTATCTTGAGAATTAATAAATCAAATGTCAGCAGCGAGCATTTATCCAACATTTCTTTCTTGAGTTATACTACTAGGTAATTATATAGGAGGTGAAGAGAAGTGTGTCTTTATAAAGATAGCAGAAATAAGAAATGAAAATGAAGTGATAGAATTAGAAAACATCAGTTTGTAACTGCCAATGAATGATTGATCCTTCATACAGGCATTAAACATCAATAGATGCTAGGATCAAAGAAGAAGAAAGATAGGCATACACTCCTATAATTATCCCAAATACTGCATATAGTCTTGTCAAAGGGATCAAGCCTAAACCAGATTTACCCTCCGAATTTATGGCCAATTCACAATAAAGAAATACCATGACAAGGAAATAAATAGAAATGTACAAAGATATCACCAAACTCCCTTTTGCAAGGAAGTCTAAGCTTCAAATTTCCCAGGCTTTTCAATAGACAAGGTTTATAAAGAAATAAAGAGAATAAAGGCAGAAAGACTGGAAGGGGGGGGGGGGGAGGAGGAGTGTTTAAAAAAGGAGTAAGAGACTTAAAACACATGCCAAATTTTTTTAAGTGTAGACTAAACTAAAATGTCTGGGGACACATACTTGAATGATAGAACTATAAAAAGCAGACTGCAAGAAAATCACTGCTATGAAAGTCAGGATAATTGCAGAAGGGAGGGACCTGGGAGGGAGACAGGGCTAACGGAAAGAACTGTGCAGGTGGCTACAGGAGCTAGTTCTTGACCTGGGTGATGTTTGCTTCATAAAGACTGATCAATCATGCATCTGACTTAAGCGCTCTTCTGTTTCTGTGTCTTATTGTGTCACAGGCAAGGTTTCAAATTTAAGGAGACTTGGCATATAGTAAGATTTGGAAAGTCCACTTCTTTAGGACAAGAGATTCCTCAGAGTGAAGAGCAGGAAAAGAGCTGACATAGGACTTTTCAGGCAGACAGGGAGTAAAGCAAGACACCATGTGAGTAAGTTTCTGGAGGTGAGAATGAAGCCCCAGTCTCTAATATTGTCTCACCCAACTCAAGCATCTTTTCAGAACCTATTGGGTTTTCCAGGAGTGGACAGCGGGAGGGGGTCTCTGAAAACCCTATGGCCATCAAAGAAATGAACCTCAAAATTGCAGAAAAGAAATCCAGCTAAGCACAACTTAGTCAAATGTCTAGAGTCTAACACCAGGCAATGTATTTTAGACACATTTAAGAAAGTTTCCTGGTAATGATCTGGTGGTGTCCTCTCTGACTGAGACAGTGTAGAAATCATCAGGCTACAGGGTACTTGTAACATCTCCCCTAAGAATGGGTTCAATTGACTGAGAAACAAAGCTACAGATAAAGATCTAGGGAGGGAGAGTATAAGATAAACATTCAGGGGGATGTGGGTGTGGCCAGTCATTACAGATAGCAAAGATCACCAGGTTATTAACAACATCTACTCTCAGCCTTCTGAGTGAAAAACAGGTATTCACATCCCTTTCATTGAAGAGCCTATGTGCTTAACATTCCTGGTTTCCCTAGTGCTTGTCTATGAGCACACAACATCAACATTGTGTCTTAGACACAGGAGAATTTGCTTGAGAATGAAAAATTAGAATAAATCTTCCCAGCCAGATTCCTGAGGATCATTTCTTACTATCTTTTTTCTTTGCATATGTCAGATATAATAATATATATTGGGACTTTTAAATGGTAATACCATTGTTTTGCAAGGCCTTCCAATATGCAGCTGTCATCCCAACTACTCAAGGTTGGGGCAGAGAGATCAAAAGCATAGGCCTGCTGATGCTACAGAGAGACAGAGGCCAGCCTGGGCTGCTTTGGGAGGCTCTGTCTGAAGGTAAAAAGCTAAACATAAAAAGATCTGGAGTTACTATATAAGGATAAAGAACTTATCTTGTGTGAGGCCCTGGTTCAGTCACCAACCCAGAAAAAAAAAATCATGCAAAGTATTAATAGACATGTTATTCATTGGTTTCCAAACCAGCAAAATAATTCATAATTGCTAAACAAGGAAATTAACCCCCAGTTCATCAAGGCAAATAATGAAACCATCTTGAAAGTCATAAAATACTTCTAATTTCAACGTGATTCAAACTAAATAATGTAAATTATTTATCCTGAGTGCCCAAGATCCAAAATGTATCTCTTTTGATAGTTCTGTTTTTCATTTTCCCATCTCACTTCCCCACACCCCCCCTACACCCCCCCTCCCTGCAACTTGATACTCCTTTCTCTCCCCCATTGACCAATCTCAAAACACTGATGCTAATACAGAGACCAAACAATAAAAGGGAACCAGGCATGGGAGGAGTACATGACTGGACCAAGAGCATGAGTTTGCAACAAATGAAGGTATATGCTAGAATTACTTTCTTTCCAAAACCATGAAGGATGGAGTGGAGAAGGGGGAAAGATGGAGTGGAGGCAGAGTCACGGGAATGTCAATGCAGCCCAAGTGAAGTCAAAGACCAGTTCTGTTAGAGTCAGACGTGATCAAGATGAATTCACCTATACCCCATGGATAAAGCCAGCACAGAGAAGAGACCCCTTTTGACATAATATATATTAATTAATTAAAGGCTGTTTAACCAGTCCTGTCCAGCTTTCCTAGGCATATGTGAATCTGAGAAAGGCATCTTTTGCAAAAAGAAAACAGAAAACTATGGTGTCCTAAAAGGAAATATACTATGAAACAATATGAAAATGAAAACTAACCTACTTGTAATATTTTTAATGATTTGGGGACAATAACCACAATTTACCCTTTATAATCTGTCATCCCTGCATGGTTAATTGCAGAGGTGTTATCTGGGCCTTCTAGAAGAGAGATCTCTCAATAAATACCTATGTATACTGCCCCAGTCAAAATTAAAATAACTTACTGAGAATCCAAGTCCTCCAAACAAGTAAAATGGCTTTGAAAGAACCTAGCAACACTTTTAAAATCTAGGACATACACTGTTTGGAAAATATATTTGGTCGTAAATAAATATATTGAGCACCTTAATAAATGCCTTTTCTAAAAAGTCTCTTCCCTCACAAGAAATTTAAATTAGAAATTTGAAATGTAAGCAAAATTCTGTTCTATCCAAGTTAGTCTGCATTTTTTCAAAATATAAAACATAGATAAATATGCATCTCTTGTCTCTGAATCAGGCTCATTTATAAGTCCTGAAGCAAAAAGAAAGAGAAAAAATGTAATAGGTTGCAGATACCAGAGTCTGAGCTGAACTTGCATATCATCTATGAGTTTATGTCATTAAGTAGTTTAATATTTTTTAATGTATGAACTGAACATTTCAGCTTTAAGATATTTACTTCTAGCTGGCAGGCTTGACTTTAGCCCTACCTGTCTACAATAGGCATGCAGCTGATAAACCTTTGTGCAAAAGCTGAATCCTTTGTATACCATAATGCTTGTATTTTCAACCCTCTCCTTCCCACTCCACAAAAGACAGTCTCCAATTGGCTATGAACTGTGAGATTTTTCTTTACAGATCTTTTGGGTTTGTGACAACCTTCCATGCCCCCAGGAAAAGTATTGCATGCCACCGAATTCAAAGTATACTTAAAATTTACTTTTCAGAACTAAAAGCTTATACAACCAATAACCATATTTATAGGATTCATTCTATTGAGGAGAAAAGCAGGCTTATTACTTCACACACTACTTTTTCTTTTTTCAAATTTCTGTTTTTCTTTTTGGTTTTTGTTTTGTTTGTTTGCTGGTTTAGCAGCCATTGGGTTTAAAACTGAAAGTTTCATTTCCCCCGTGCAGTGGTTTGAATGTAAATGGCCCTCCATAGGCTCATATATTCGAATGTTAGGTTCCCCATTAGTGGACAGTTTAGAATGTGTGGCCTTGTTGCAGGAGGTGTGGCCTTGTTGCAGGAGGTGTGGCCTTGTTGCAGGAGGTGTGTCACTGGGGGTTAAACTTTGAAGTTTCAAAAGCCCAAGGGAGGCACAGTTTCTCTCTCTCTCTCTCTCTCTCTCTCTCTCTCTCTCTCTCTCTCTCTCTCTCTTCTCTCTCTGGCCCCATTTTGCAATAAGATGTAAGCTCTCAGCTACTGCTCCTGCACCATGTCTGCTGCCCTGCTTCCCACTATGATGACAATGAACCCTCTGAAACTGTAAACAAACCCTTAATTAAATGCTTTCTGTTATACGTTACCTTTGTCACAGAGTCTCTTCACATCTATAGAACAGTGACTAAGACACTCCATATCTTACCTATCTAAATGATTTGTTTATTATTTTAAAGCCATTTCCTAAGCTCTTGAGCAACAAGCACACATACAAGAGTAAGATAGACAGGAGTGGGGGGAACTGTCTTACAGTGATCTGAATGATACACCATATTCATAAAGCCTTACCGGATGGGGAAAACAAAGATAGTATTTGCTGCACTGAGCATAGTAAGCAACTAGTAGCCAAGTCTTATCATTCTTTGAAGTACTACAACTTGATCTTTATATTCCACATTATATCCAACATATCTATCCTATACAAGAGCCACAAAACAGGATGGTAACAGGATCATTATCCTAATGCATGCAAGTCATTTCTGCTGCATTCTCCATGTCAATAATTACAATTAAAGTGGGCTTCTGATGGTTCCATGTTGTTAAACTGGTCTTATACCCTACCTTACACACTGGTGTAACAGAAGTACTAGAACCATCCAGAACATTAAATGCTCAAACCTACGTTGTTTCCTTTGTTCCTAATACTAGCTGGCCTCATGCTATGGCCAATAATAAAGATGAGATGGAGTTCCTTCACCTGTTATGTTCAAAGAAGAGGCTGAAAAGCAGACTTGGAAATTCTCTGAGGAGCCAAGATGAATCATCATGCTCTTCAGTTGTATCTAGCAACAGGATATGAACAGGAGTTTTGCCTGAACAGAACCAATTCACCCTGACATTTGTCCTACATACAATTCTTCGTATCGGGCACTATGAGAAAATAAAGTTAAGTGCAATCTCTAAAATATAAACTGTGAGAGCCTATTATAGTAAGTTGACAAACAATGAACTAGCTAAAAGTCTTTTCAACAAATAGTGTGCCAAGTTAAGTTTTCATAATTTAATGTGTAAAACATCTTGACTTTATTGTGTTATCCATTTGGAAGTAAAAATGTATTCTTTAAATTATAAGTGAAGAAAAACAGCTAGTGTGAGTTTAAGATATAGTGGATAAATTCTTTAATGTACAATTACGTAAAAGTGCAATGAAGATCCTTGAAATGTTTATACCGGTTGGTAGTCACTAGTCCACTTGATAAAGATACACAGGTAGAAACAAAATATCTTTAGAATTCTTGTCTTAAGACTTAACTACGTATTTGAACTATACAAACAGTAGTCATTTTTTATCAAAATGCATCCCAGTTAAAAGCATCTATATCAAATAGGAATATTAAGTGTGACTTTATCCAATAAGCCATGGAAATTACTAAGACTAAAAAATTTAACGAAAGTCAAAGGTTGTAAATTAGGGGCAAAGTTCTGTTCAGCTGTCTGCATGGTGATTTTCTGAGCTGAGTTGGGAATGTTAGACATGCTGGTCTCGCATCCGTCCAGGGAACGGCCTCTGTAGTCAATGGAATGCTGATACTCAGAAGAAAGACTCATCTTTGAATTTAAATCAATCAGGGGAGAAACAATGTACCCTTGATGTTTATTTTTTCTGCATTATATTCTGCCAAAGCACTTAGTTACATGCAACTAGATATAACTGCATTGTATCCCTGTTATAACAAATGTTAATTACTGGCATATCCTGATAGTTATAAAATATTTACCTGAGAGTGCTCAGCCACACAGACAGCACAGCGTCTTCTGTGTGATTTTCCATCAGCAGCTTTAGGCTCAGCCATACAGACAGCACAGCATCTCCTGTGTTATTTTTCCAGCAGCAGCTTTAGGCTGTAAGGTTGAGATTCTTGGAATGCCAGTCTTTGCAGAAGCAAGTCATTAAAACATCCTCCAGTGCATCACCAGGTGCTGAAGGCAGAGGGAAACTCCCAGCAAAATATTAGTTCTTATCTGTTAAGGGTGTCTCTACCTAGGTTTCTATTCACCTCCATGAATGTTTAATATTGAAATTTAAGAAATTCTTACAAATTTCGGGTTTCTTCGGTTTTAGCATACTAACAAAGAGGTTACAGACAATTTGACTATGTGGCTTAGTAATTGGCCTGAACTAGAGCATGTCTCCATCCTTAGAATTAAACCTGAAGCCTGGTAAGGAAAAGAAAAATATCATTACACAGGTAGGAATCCAAACAAGATCAATTGCTCCCATTTTTTGAGCAAGATAATTAATTGTAGAAGATGCAGTTGGTCCATTTTGTCTTACAAAGCATCTTTTATTTTATTTGTGTCAAGGAAAGGAAATAATTTCACCTGAGAAGACAAGCATTTTGGGTTGTTGTTGTTTTAGATTTTTTTTTAATCAACATTCAGTCAGCCTCTACTAAGATGGATACTGTAGATATGTGGCATAGGGAGTATATAGCTGTTAAATATTCTTTTACATAAATTCATGGCATATCTAGAAGAGATCCTATTTATAGTTCCTTAGGAGACAGTCTAAGTGAAAATTATGTTCCTATCAGTACTACTCATGTTGAACACTGAACATTATCCATAGGCATTCTTTTCTGAAAATATTATAAAGCCTAACAAATACAATTAAGAATTATGATAAATTCTAATTCAGACTGATGCTAAAGTGGCATGTTAATAATGAAAGTAGCTCTTCACCAACCCAAATAACTGAAAATGTGGATTGCAAATCACAGCTTTTATTTTAGGTTTAAGCCCCAAACTGAACATAACTGGTAAATAAAGTACTAAACAGAAACATGTATTTGTTGGCTTTTCTGTCACTGTGATAAAACACCATGACCAAAGCGAGTTAGAGAAGAATGTTTCTTTTACTTTATGGTTCTGGAGAGTAAGTGTCCATCACAGTGAGGAGGTATGGCAGCATCCATGCATGGCAGCCAGAGTACAAAGCACAGAGCACACATCTTCAAAGGCAAGCACAGTGCCAAGTAGGAAGTAGGATGAGGTTTTAAGACCTCAAAGCCCACTCCCATTGACGTACTTCCTCCCACAGGACTACACTTATAAACCTCTCTGAACAGTGGCATCAACTGGGGACCAGAACCTGTGGGAAGGACTTTTTAAAAAAACTAAATTAAAAGTCAACAACCTTTACTATAAAAGCAAACTTGCATTTTAGTAATAAAATACACAAAATAAGATATGTAGATTAAAATCATACTGTCATAATTTCTTTGACTTTAAAGGATCTTTAATTTTAAAAGTATGCTTTCTGATTTTGTATTGTGTGTGTGTGTGTGTGTGTGTGTGTGTGTGTGTTATGCCTTCTCTTTGGTTTTGAGTTTGTTTGTTGTTTGTTTGTTTGTTTGTTTAATTCCAGTTTGCTTTCTTTTTTGTTTGCCTTTTTTTCCCCCAAAGGAGGGAGAGAAAGAAGGCCTGGTATTGGGTGGGTGTGAGCCAGGGAAAATCTGGGAAAGGTTTAAGGAGGAAAACTGTCAGAATATACTGTAAAAAAAATTTTAATAAAAGAAGAGTATATTGGTAAATGAACAGCAAATAACATCTTTCCAGGCTAGGTATACAATAGATAAAACAATTTCTATTATATTATTTCTCGAGCATTAATCTAAAAAAGAAGAACACAGTTGGGGTGGATGATTGATTTTTGCTGAGAATTAGAACCATACAATTTCATAATTGAAAAACAGAGATCATGGTAAAGGAAATTCACGTAATCTAGCATTGATTTAATTATCTTGAAATTAAGAAATTAAATTCACACATAAACATAACTGGTCTTTAAATGGCTATTAGTCATAATCTTCAGCAACTCCAATCATGTGTGCCTATTTATCATCTTACCTATCAAATTCTTGACACAACTAGTTTCTGCTACAACAATAATGATTATTTAAAATCTTACATTTAAAGTTAACAAAGGCACTATTATTATCCTATTAAGGGTGATCAGAAACAAGTCCTTATACCCATGACTTTGTGAAAACAGGATGGTTTGGAATTACTTGATAAATATTAAATTTGCCCAAAGCCATGTTTAATCCAAACATGAAAAGTCTCCAAGCTAAAAAGCTGCAAGGTAAGCCAAGCATAAAGCAACTGGAGATACAACAGCTTACTTTCTAACTTAAAGGAGAGAGACCGGGAAATCTAATTACTGATCTGTTTCAGCTCTGAGGTTTTATCTTTAATCGACTAGAAGTTAAAAGGTAACACGCCCGTGGAGGGAAATACTGCTACTGAAGAATGCCTGGCTTCACATCAGTCTATTTAAAGCCTGGCTTTTACTCTTTTCTCTTTTTTTTTTTTTTTCATCCTCTAAGACTGGCTGCACTCATGATGTGTGAATTCCAGTTGACTGTGATGATTTTTTTTTAAATCACATAGACAAGACACATGAATGATTTTACAGTTAAGTACAATAATTGTTTGGAGTACAGATTGTTTTCTCTAAGTTGAAGGACAAGAGAAGTTGGGGAGATTTTAGACAGATAATAATAATAAATAAGGACATTCCTGTCCCATCTTTACATTAGCCATTCTTCCCAGGGCACACTGAATTCCACAACAGAGGATTTTCAGTCATTTCCTCAATGTGCATTCCCTCCTCTGCCCCTGCCCTGCTGTGGGATGTTCTGTATGGCAAATGTGTTGCTAATAAAACACTGATTGACCTGTGGCTAGGCAGGAAGTATAGGCGGGACTAACAGAGAGAATAAAAAGAACAGGAAGGCAGAGTGAGTCTCTGCCAGCCACCGCCAGGACAAGCAGCATGTAAAGATGCCGGTAAGCCACGAGCCATGTGGCAAGGTATAGATTTATAGAAATGGATTGGTATAAGATATAAGAACAGTTAGCTAGAAGCCTGCCACGGCCATACAGTTTGTAAGCAATATAAGTCTCTGTGTTTACTTGGTTGGGTCTGAGCGGCTGTGGGACTGGCAGGTGAAAGAGATTTATCCTGACCGTGGGCCAGACAGGAAAACTCTAGCCACAAACTAGTCTCCACAGACTAAATGACATCCACCTTTAGACACAGCAGAATCCCATTTCTTTAATCTCTACAGTGTCCCTAATCAAGAAACACATGCCCAACATTCTACTCTCTCATTTCCTGGATGCTTGTGTACTTCGTCTCAGAAATACTCACCTTTTTGTGAAGTATGGTACAGTTGCCAACATGCATCACTTAATCCCAGATACACTCTGAGCAATGCATCCTTGGGTGATATTCTTTTGTGAACATCATGGAGCACACTTCCCTAAACTAACCTACAATTTCACTAGGTAATATAATCTTATGGAACCACTGTTCTACATTCAGTTCAGCATTGATTGAAAGGGTATTGTGTAACAAATGACATGTGTATATGAGTGTGTGTGTGTGTGTGTGTGTGTGTGTGTGTCTGTGTACATGTCTTGTGTCTACTCTTAATGATCACAGCTTTCTGAAAGACAGAAATCTATAATCATGGTCATGTTTTTATATTCCCTGTAGTATTCAGCACAGTGCACATAAGTACATAATTATTTGAGGGTTTGGTATTGTTTTTGTTTTGTTTTGTTTTGTTTTTGAGATAGTGTCTCAGGCAGTTCAGGTTGACCTCCAAATTTCTATGTAACCAAAGATGACCTGGAATCCCCCTGCTTCTACCTTCAAAATGCTAGGACTAAAAGTATGGAAACCTATCAGCATTGTTTGTAATAGCCAGAACCCGGAAACAACCTAGATGCCCTTCAACTGAAGAATGGATAAATAAAATGTGTTACATATACACATTGGAGTACTATTCAGCAGAGAAAAACAATGACATCATGAGGTTTGCAGGCAAATGGATGGATCTAGAAAAAAATCATCCTGAGTGAGATAACCCAGCTCAGAAAGACAAACATGGTATGTACTCACTCATAGGAGGATACTAGATGTAAAACAAAGATGACTAGACTGCTACTCACAACTCCAGGTAGGCTACCTAGAAAACAGGACCCTAAGAAAGACACAGGGATCACCCAATGACAGAGAAATGGATGAAATCTACATGAACAACCTGGACGTGAGTGGGGGTAATGAAGGGCAAGGTTCAAGGGAAAGAGAGCTTAGGGGAGCAGGAGATCCCAGATGGATCAAGAACAGAGAGGGAGAATAAGAATTAAGAGACCATGATAAATGAAGACCACATGAAAATAGGAAGAAGCAAAGTGCTAGAGAGGCCCACAGAAATCCACAAAGATATCTCCACAATAGACTACTGGCAATGGTTGAGAGAAAGCCCGAACTGACCTACTCTGGTGATAGGATAGCCAAACACCCTAAATGTCATGCTACAAACCCCATCCAATGACTGATGGAAGCAGATGCAAAGATCCACGGCCAGGCCCCAGGTGGAGCTCCAGGAGTCCAACTGGCAAGAAAGAGGAGGGATTGTATGAGCGAGAATTGTTGAGACCATGATTGGATAAAGCACAGGGACAAATAGCCAAACTAGTGGAAACACATGAACTATGAACCAATAGCTGAGGAGCCCCCAACTGGATCAGGCCCTCTGAATAAGTGAGACAGTTGATCAGCTTGAACTGTTTGAGAGGTACCCAGGCAGTGGGACTGGGACCTGTCCTTAGTGCATGAGCTGGCTGATTGGAACCTGGGGCTTATGCAGGGACACTTTGCTCAGCCTGGGAGGAGGGGACTGGACCTGCCTGGACTGAATCTACCAGGTTGAGCTGAATCCCCAGGGGAGTCTTTGCCCTGGAGGAGATGGGAATGGGGGGTGGGCTGGGGGGAAGGCAGGGGAGTGGGATGGTGGGAGGGGGAGGACAGGGGAATCCCTGGCTGATATGTAAAGTTAAATTAAATTATAAAATAAAATTAAAAAAAGAAACCAAAAAAAGTATGGAAACCACACCTAGATAATTACAGTGGTTACTTAATAAATATTTATTAGTTGTTAATCTCTAATGATTCTTTATATGAAAATTATTTGCTACTATTTTCATAATCAACAAAAATCATTTTGTGCTTTCTTATACATCTGTCACCTAGACTCATTATCTGAATGGGCTAGAAAAATCTCTGCCATATAGGTGGAAGTTTCTGTCCCACAGCAACTCCCAAATACCCAGCATCTGCTTCCCAAATAATTTATTTAGAAGCTTAATAATACCTATAATGCTCAGCCGGTAGCTCAGACTTATTAATAACTAGCTCTTTGACTTAAATTAAGCCATAATTCTTATCTATGTTTAGTCACGTGGCTTGGTACCTTTTCTCAGTACAACATCCTCATCTTGCTTCCTCTGCATCTGGCTGGTGACTCCTGACTCAGCCTTCCTCTTCCCAGAATTCTCCTTGTCTGCTTATCCCACCTATACATCCTACCCAGCTACTGACCTCTCAGCTTTTTATTAATAATAAGAGCAATGCACAATTACAGTGTGCAAAGATTGTTCCACAGCACTGCCACTTTCTTTAAATAATTAAAATTCTTCTTTCTTCTCAAACATCAGGGCTCATTAGTACTATGTCAATAGTTTGCCATTGTTCTAAACGTGTGATTCCATCACTTCCACATGTAACAACTCTTTGAAATTTGCTTTCCTCCTGTAAGAGTAAGCTAGAAATGTTTAACTGAGATTTAAACTCCATTAGGTTGTATTTGTAAAATGGCTCACAAAGCACTACTGAGAAGATCACACCTACACAAAAAAGCCAAGAATGGGGTAGTTTCCAGTTTCACATGGAAAAATCTATTTCCCATATAAATATCTTTAAAAAAAATGATTGTTGATTTAAGCCACAAGGTTCTCAAGGAAAAGGAATATGTGTTTAATCTGCTTGTCTTCTCAGAATCCAGCAAAAAGTAGAGATAAAGAAAGAAAAATAGATGACAGGTAGATAGACAGACAGACAGACAGATAAGTAGATAGATAGATAGATAGATAGATAGATAGATAGATAGATAGATAG
>CABHPQ010163711.1:19699-34645 GCA_902168405.1 Peromyscus aztecus | reverse complement strand
AAAAAAAATAAGTAAGAAATAGCATGTTATGGACTAAGACATACCTCATCTACAAAGCAAACATGTTTATCTTTACTTCACATTTCTTGAGCAATCACCATGTCAGTAAAACATATGTTATGGTGACATGGTAATGCAAACTTACATGACTTTAAAAGGAAATGGAGAAGTCCACACAGGCACACAGCAAACAATTGACAATGCTGTATCCTGTGAACTAAGGTTCTGCAAGAATTAGCTGAATGCACAAGTGATGGCTGAGGTGAAATTTATTAATTATTCCAGTGTTTTCATAGATTGAAGAAATAGATGGCAATGCCATCTGAATCATCTAATTCAAATATATACACTTGCACTTACTCACACACACCTAAAAACATAGTGTGCATTTATTAAACATATTGCCTGCTCTCAAAAGACTTTTATTATTTTCTAAATGTTTAGGATAAATGGATCATTAACATGTCTCAAAGTTTCTTGTGTGATTAAAGTAGTTAGGATGAAAGTCACACAGCCCATCTTGAATACATTCAAGAAACAATATTTCCTCTCTTATCTGGAGTTAAAGAGGTTCACTGCCTCTTAACAGCCCAATTCTAACCAAGTGGCATCCTGTGGAGATTTTCAGTTTGGGCCATAATAGGGATCCTTTTCTTCTCAAATCCAGCTCAGACAACAGTACTGTTTGGAGGCCCACTCGGGCCTTGAATGAAAGTGGAGAATCCTGCTAGGAGTGGGATGTCACAGGCAAGATATGCTGCTGGCTTGCCATGCTAAAACTAATGCTTTAGGGGTGAAAAAAAATGCCTTCCAATTTCCAGTATCACTCTCCATAGGTAAAATGCTCTCCCTAAGGGTACTTTTTTCCCCTCAACAAATACTTCAATGCAGCTTCTGTATGCTTATAAACAGTCATTTCATTGAGGCCCTTAAAAAATACAAGCTTGACATGGTAGCTGACCAAGTTACAACCAAAACTTTTTTTTTATTCTGAGAGGCAAACTGTTATGGATTGATGAATATCTCCTTAGCCTTGATATTCATAAGACACAGTCAGAACCAAAAGTCTGTCGTAGAAATATCAGAGAGGATGTTTCCATTTCATTTCTTCTAATATTGGAGAAAACAGTGGTATTATTTACACCAACAAAAGTCAGTAAAAGAATCAATTATTTGTTTTAAAAGGATAATAATAAAATATTTAATAAATCATAGCAAGATAAAACAAAAACTATCACACTGGAGTTGAACAAGCAGAGGGAAAAGAGCCCAAGAGAAGGAACAAGAATCAGAGACCCACTCTTTCACACACTCAGGAATACAATAAAATCACTAAACTGGAAGCCATAATACATATGCAGAGGACCTGGTATAGACCTATAAACGCTGCCTTGGGCTCTGCAACTCTATATGAAATTTGCTCATTTTGATTTAGAAGGTCTTGTTGTCTTGGTGTCCTCCATTCCCTCTGGCTATTAAACTATTTCTGTCTCTTCTTCCATGGGGTTCTTTGAGTCCCGAGGGAAGGGATTGGATAGAGACATCGTATTTAGGGCTTAGTGTTCCAAGATCTCATGATCTGCATGATATCTGACTGGGTTTCTGTATTTGTTGCCAACTGCTACAGGAGGAAGCTTCTCTAGTGATGGCTGAGCAAGGCACTAATCTATGAGTATAGCAGAATGTCATTAGGAGGCATTTTATTGTTATTTGTCCCCTCTTTGACAAACTGTTTATTAAGTTTTATATCAGTATGAATGTCTTTTATTACACCCTATAATATTGGGATTCAGGGAGGTGGTAAAGAAGCAATGGTGAATTTGGGCATCTGGTCTCCCTAAAGTACTCGCTGCCCTACCCTTGATTCTGAAATGACTACCAAGCAGATTATCACTACTTGGCCGTGTAGGATCAAGTAGTCATTTTGCAGTCTGCTCCTGGAACCCCAAACCCATCAAACTGCACAGCCATGATTGTGGTTCCAGTGGAGATTTCCTATTTTTTTCAGTCCAAGGTGAGAGCCTCCAGCCCAAAAGCTGGTACAGATCCCACTCCATGAACAGGTAAGGTAGCTGCCAAATTCCTCTTCTACTGCTGCAATCGCTATTTTAAAAAAATAATAACAATAGTATTTGATTTTTACCCTAAGCCCCTGGCTATCTAGTCTCAGCTTCTTGGTCATCCAAGCAGTGTCAGTTATGAGTTCCATCTTGTAGAGTGGGCCTTAACACTAATCAGATATTAGTTTTTACTCCCACAAACTTTGTGCCACCACTGCTCTAACATTTCTTGCAGGCAGGACACGATTGTAGATCAAAGGCTTTGTGGCTGGTTTGGTATTTACATTTCTCTTTTGGTATCATACAGAGTACCTTTCTGTACCAGACACTAGAACATAGGAGTGTCTTTGTAGGACTCTATGTAAGCACCAGTTCAATTCCTCCACGTTTAGTGAGGTGTGTAGGTGCTGTCTTCAGCAATGGGGCCTTGCTGTCAGTTTGTGGACAGCAACCAATACTCTTGGCAACAACCGGAGTTGTTTGGGGATTCCTCTAGGAACCTTTTGGCCAACAACTCAATTAGATATAATTCAATCCTGGTACTGGAAGTTTCATTCTTACACCCATCAGAATGGTTAAGATCAAGAAAATAAGTAACAGTTCATGCTGGCTAGGATGTGGAGTAAGGGGAACAGTCATCTATTGCTAGTCAGAGTGCAAATTTATATAGCTACTGTGGAAATCAGGAAATAATCTCATCAGGAAGATGAGAACTGATCTACCTCAAGACCCAGCTATACCACTCTTGGACATATACATTTCATTCCTACTACAGAGATACTTGATCAACCATATTCATTACTGCTCTATTCATAAAAGGCAGAAACTGGAAATAGCCTAGATGTTCCTCCACAGAAGAATGGATAAAGCAAATGTGGTACATTTAAACAATGGAGTATTACCCAGCTGTTAAAACAAACAAACAAACAAACAAAAAAAAAAAACACAGGTGAATGGATGGAAATAGAAAAAAAATCATCCCAAGTGAGATGTCCCAGACCCAGAAACACAAATATGGTATGTATTCACTTATATATGGACATTAGCTGTTAAATAACAATAACCAAGTTACAATCCTTAGAACTATAGAGGTTAGGTATAGAGTAAGGAACTAGGTGGTACAGATAGAGGTAGGTGGTATAGGAAAAAGGAATAGAATAGATAGTAGCAGATGGATGGAGGGGTGTTGGAAAGGAAGGATCAAGTGGGGATGGTGAGAGGAGGCCGAGGGAGAGAATACAGGGAGAGACATCTAAAAGCAAGGGGCAGTATGGACACTAATACAGTAGAAGCTTCCTAAAACACATACATATAAAGGTGATCTAAATGAAATTTCCAAATAATAGAGAGACAGAGCTCCATCTGGACATCCCTTGTCACCAGAAGAATCAAATTCTCAATCACCATGAAAACTGCATGCAGAATTATAACCAGTTGATTTTGTACTTCGTGGCTTCAGGGATGACATGGCAGTGACTGCCTGTAACATTTTGTCTTGTAACAAAGGACCACACACATTTTAATAAATAAATAAAATAGCTGCTGTCTCACCCTACCAGGAAATAAAAATGGCAAAATGAATTTATTTTCCCCGAAATGATGTAATCCATAAATTCCTGAATTTTTCGTCATAATCAAAGAAACTGTATTTCAATAAATGCCTATTTGAAGAATGTCTCCTTTATACCAAAACTAAGTGCCAAACAAGGCCTTCTTCCTCCCATATGTCTCAATTCAGTTCACAATGGGAAGTTATGTAATTGACCTTAATAGTGGTCTGGCAGAGAATGCATAAAGGAATGAGAGGACCATCCTATGATTTTTAAGCCATTCTAAAATTGATTCTATTATATTATTCTGCTAGACAAAGATCTAAGTAACAGTATTGTAAACAGGAGGACAACTGTGTGTCTTGGTTTGCTGTTAGAGGCCATCAGGCGACACAGTCACTGCTAAGGAGACCCACCCTGAAATATGAAACCAGAGAAAGAGACACAGCTTGGTTTTGTTTTGGGGTTTGGGGGGATTGTTTGTTTGTTTTTGTTTTTGATCATCACTATTTGAGACAGCTCACATTAGCTCTTAATTTTATGTACCCTTGAAGGACCAAGGTTGTTTTCAGTTTTTCCAAATAATATTTGCGGTAGTAGTGATATTAATGGCTGACTTTTATTAGGCTTTGTTATATATTTGGTATAATGCTAAGTTCTTCTGGCCTGGTTTGTAAAAGCCTATTCTTGAAAGATTAAAAAAAAAAAAAGCCTTGCCTACTGTAGGCATATACAACTCTCCTGCCATCACCTCACCAATCCTCACAGAACATCCATGAAGTGTGAATAAAGCAAATGAGGAAGGCAAGGGTTAAGCCATCCATTTGTATGAAGAAAGGAGAATTAACAAGAAGGAGAACCAGGCATGATGTCTCATGCCTATAATCACCACACTAGAAAGTCAGAGGCATAATGATCACCATGAGCTAGACAGTGAATTCCAGGCCAGGCTAGGGCACAAGGTGAGACTGTGCTAGTTATTGGCTTCTGTTTTGTTTTAGTTTTTATTTATTTATTCTGTCAACTTGACAAGATCTAGGGGTATCTGGGGAAAGGGAACCTCAATTGAGAAAATGCCTTCACCACATTGGCCTGTAGGCAAATCTGTGAGGCATTTTCTTGATTGATGAATGATGTGGAAGCATCCAGGTCACTATGGGCAGTACCACTTCTGGGCAGGTGGTGCTAAGTTGTATAAGAAGGCAAGATGAGTGAACCAGAGAAAGTAAGCCTACAGGGTTCTAGTGGCATGAGCATGGAAAACATGGCTCTGGCTGCCCTTGACCTTACCCCAATCCCTCTGCATAGTTAAAAAGCATTAGATTGCATTCCAAAAGCTAGCCACCCAGGTCTATTTCCCTTTTTCTGCCACTTCCTCCTCCTTGGGTTGACTACCAAGGTACAGCTATAAAAGTATTGAATTCTAGCAATCAAAGAAAGCCCCTTTTTGGCTGCCCTAATTATCATGCCCAATCAAAACAAGCCATCGCATCTTACCACAGCTTTCTCCTTTTACCTTTACAAACTTCCATTTGCCTATGGGCTATGTCTGTCTCCTCCATGTCTCTATCTAGAGGCAGTCCTTTGTCCCTCTAGGGCAAATATCCTCTTCCCCTCTCCCTTGTTCCTTTCCCCTTCTCCCTCATCCTCTATCTCCTGTCTTTATCTCTTATTCCCTACCTTTTGTCCCCCTGGGACAAATCAATCTCCTTTGTGCTGAGGACTCATATCTTGTGTTGATACTGGTCCTTTCAGAACCAGTAAGCATCATTCATTCATGGTCTTTTCTACAGTTCCTGTCTTCAGGAGCTCTTGCCCTGAGTTCTCCCTGTCTTTCCCCAGTGATCACAGAGTTTTAAGATGAAATAAAACCTTTCCTCCCCTCATTGTTTTTGGTCATGGTTTTATCATAACAACAGAAGGTAAATGAGATCACTGTCTAAACAATGCAAAGCAAAACAAAGTAGAAGCACATAAACAGAAGAATAGGATTGGTTGTGTGACAAACTTTTCCTAGGGAGATGAAACATACATGTCTATTCACCCCAAGTAGAGAACCCACTACATATGGATACCACCAAAGTCCAGGGGAAGAATAATGAGTTTTATTGGGGTTACGTACAGGAGTATGGATGAAGGGTTACTTATGAGAGCAGAAATGACTCAAAGACAGCTGTATCACCAAAGCCCAACTCAGGATCCAGCATGGGTGACAGCTCACAAAGCCAGGAACTGGAAATTACCACATAGCCTGCAAGCAGCTCAAGAGTTTGAAGAGTATCCTTTTCAGGTGCCTCAGTTGGTCTAAACCTCTTCCAAACAGTGTAGATGGTCTTTTCTTCCTGGCGGCCGGTCTGGTAGCTGGTTTGGTCTGAGAGTCTTCTTTTGCATCTCAGCCTGTTTGAGATCTTCCTTGCCACTCAGCTCTGCTGCATAGAGCATAATGCTCAGCTTTATTGTCTTACTCTGGCAAGAAGTAACCTAGTAAATCTGGTCAGTTTCAGGGACTTCCTGGAAAAATTTGGAGTTGTTTACCTTCCTGCTTAAGGAACTTCCTGCTGGATGGAATGTTTTAAACTCAAGAGGAAACTGTTACACAACAAAGAGGTCATAAATAAAAGTAGGAGAGAAGAATGCTAACGAGGTACTCTGTAAGTACACAAGATTAATAAAGGGCTTTGGGCAGAGAAAATTCACTGTTGAATGGGAAAAACATTAGTAGTTCTGGGGCCTAGAAATACCATTATATTGAAGATGAAATTATTGAAAAAGATAAAATATTAGTTAACTACAATTGAACTCTTAGTAATCCCCAAATATGGACTAGTGGTCTCCACAGAGTAAGTCATTTGATATACACAAAGAACAATATTCTGAATTTGTAAATGCAGTGTGCGTGTGTGTGTGTGTGTGTGTGTGTGTGTGTGTGTGTGGTGTATGTGTGTGAGCATATGGTAATACAGATCTGTGCACACTTTGGCAGAGGGAGAAGTAAGACATTAAATGTCTTTGTCCATTTTGCATTATCACTGAACTGGAAGCTTGTTTAGGCTATGACGTCTGGTCAGCAAGCTTTAAAGATCCACGTCACTGATAGTTCTTTCCCAGACTGGGGTCATAGACACAAACAGCTGTGGCTGGCTTTTTACAAGAGTGCTGGGATTCAAACTCAAATACAAAGCTCATAATTATTAATAATTAATAATAATCAGAATTATTCATAGTAATGAAACTCCCATAAATTAGTGAAAACATTCCTTACCTTCTCTTCCAGACTTTCCAGATTGCTATAGCTATTTATTGTTAAATCTACAAACCTTCCCAGTAAGCTTGATTGAAGCATGCCTTACCTCAAGTTAGCTATTTCTTCCCTCCTCTCTATTACATAGAATTTTATACACTGAGTGTCAGGTAGGCCATGATGCAATGATGACCAATGTAATGAGTATTCCATTCTCCTTTTGTTCCTGAGTATAAAGCTAGAGTAGACTTCCTAGGGTGCCTTGCATCTGATAGAATGGTGTACCTGACTTCTGGCCAACAGTGTATAGAAGAAAGAAGTATGTGATATCCAAGACTAGCTATAAAACAATCCTTCCAGTTTGGTCTTTCTCCATCCATGTGCTTAGAATCAAAGGAGAAAATAGCATGGTGGCAAGAGAAAACATGGGAAGCTCCAGACAGCTTGAAGACATAGTTGTGCTAGGAATGTAGCTCAATTGGTAACAATGCTTGGTGTGCAAGCATGGGAACCTGAGTTTGTTCACAGAAACACACACTAAAAAGCTGGGTGTGGTAAATAGATGTACCTATAATCTTAAAGCTCGGGTACCAGAGAGAGGAGAATCCATGGGATTCACTTTCCAGCCAACCTAGACTACTTGGTGGACTCCAGACCAGTTGAGAGAGCTGATCTCAAAAAAAAAAAAAAAAAAGGTAGATGAGACCTGAGGAACAACACCTCAAGTTTTCCTTTGGCATCAACATGTGTGCTCAGAAGTGTAACACTGGTATTCTCATTCACATATTTTCCTGCACATGTGATTGTGTGCCAATGCACACACAAACACAGAAGACGTATCTAACTTTGAATGATCACAATAAAAATATAGAATCAAATTATAAAATTCTATTCCATAAAGCCACTGAATTTGAGGAAAGAGGTCTGACTTTTGTTTATAATAGTTATCATTAATGACCTTGACTAGTAAGATACCACAGGTATGTGTACTTCCCCAAATAAAATGATAGCTACATATCTCAGCACTTTCAGCATAACTATCAGGTCATTAAGAGAAAATAATCATTTTCCTTTGCAAAGTGAGCCATCTTAATATACATCTTTGTTCAGATATTTTGTGGTTTTGTTTTCACCATTCCTGTGAAAGGCAGCACATCGCTTTGTTAAGGTTTCCATGGCAAAACATCACAGACCAGGGAGCTTAAACAACAGAAATCCATCATCTCATAGTCCTGGGGGCTCATGTCTGCAATCAAGGTGTGTGCCAGGTGAGTTTCCCCTGAGGCCCTTCTCCTTGGCTTAGATTTATCCTTTTTCTGTCTTCATACTGGTCTCTCCTCTGTGCCTTAGTATAAGATTTTCCTTTTATAAAAATAGATGAATAAGACTCAATCTCGTGACCACAGTTTAACATAAGTGTCTTCTTTAGATCCAATTTTTAAAGATATCAACATTTGAAAATACTGCAGTTAACCATTTTAGCCTGGGAACTGGACATCCTAGTTGGAAACATTTAGCCATATCAGGAACAAAGAATCAGCCAGTATTCTCATTTCTGTCTCTTCACCCTGCCCCGTTCCCCCAAATTTAGTGACACCTAGTCTGTGGACACAGTTTTTGGAAGGAGGAGGAACACACATTTTAATTACCATCTTCTAGATTTTTCTTATGTCTACTTTCCTCTACCTCCAAATCATTCTACTAACTACTCAGAAGACCTGCACACATTTCTGAGCTGCTCAGTAGAATAAAGACCATAATTTTATACATGCTGTGTTCAAAGTTTGAATACTGCATTCAACCCTGGAGTTTTAATCAGTTGTTCTTTTGTTTTTGAGACATGGTCCCCATAGCATAGAATGGCCACTACCTCCGAGTCCCAAGTCCTAGAATTACAAGTAGTGCCACCACATCTAGCCTGTTCTTTCAATTTTACAATTTAATACGTGTTGCATTCAAATGTGACAACAGTCTAGGTGTGGCAGTATACCAGTGCCTGTCAGGGGTGGGAGTAATAAGGCAGTAGGATTTGAAAAGGTCAAAGTCAGCCACATGCTACACAGCAGTTTAAGGCCAGCTGGGAGTGCCAGTAGCAAGACCCTGTCTTAAAACAATAACTACAACAACAAACAGTAACTAAATGTATTTCCCTAACTCCACAGCTTTTTTCCTAACCCTCAGCTTCTATTTTTTCTACTCCTTGCTTCTGAACACAAGTGCTACCATCTTGAATTGTCTTTGAGTCAACACACCCATTAACTCCACAGTGCAATGCCTCTGAGGAATTTCATTGAATTTTCCCTCAAAGCCTCTGTAAGACTTCATTTTTCCTAGTTGGGCTCATGGTGTTGTTATTATAATAATCACTATATAGTGCTTCAATTAATCTTCATGCTCTTAATCTTTACAACTTCTCTCTCTGGTAACAGGTGAAGGCAAATGGATCTTTGAGAATTGGAGGATTTTATTCAAGGTCATACACCTGAACAGTAACAGAACACACTTGAACTGGAATCTGTCTTCTCTGATTCAAGTATTTTGAAATATCTACACGTTCATACAGAAGCTTTTTATCTGGGAACTTGTCACTTATGAGCTTTGAGGGACGGGATTCATGCTGTGCTGCAAATAGGAGCATGCCATTCCATCAGCTGCCAACACATGTCTATGAAATCCAGGGTCATTTTAGTCTCCACTATTATTTCAGTTGAGGATAGCCATGTATTAGCTTTTCAGCACATGAAATGTCTACTGTATTAAATGGATACCTCACAAACTACATGCAAATTAAGATGAAAATGATGACACCTATTGGTATCACATAAGTAGACAAGAACATTCTTATATATAATGATGGATTATCATTTATTTTTAAAAAGAAGCAATAATAGAAAACTAAGTTTTTGTTATAGTTTCACTCATAATTTCTTTTCTCTTCTCTGTGACATCAGAATTATATGGCTTATATCATTTTTGTAATGTGAGCAGATTAAAGTACTTAATGTTGTAAATTATGTAAATGACCTATTTGTGATTCATTGATTTCCTTATATGATTATGCCCAAAATTTAAAATTGGTTTCATCTAAAAGTACATCTGTGAAACACTGGTTGATCCTATTCTAAAAATTATAACCACTCATTTCAAGCTAGTGTGGCTCCAAGTGAACTGCTAAGATAGTCATCTAGATAACACAGTCACTTTCACAATATATTCATATAACTTTTTTGTGTGTGTTATTCTGTTAATTGGCTGTAGTGTGAATTCCACTTCTGAAGAAAGAGCAGAGTTGCTAAATCAATATTACTATTAAAGCTGCATCATTAATTAGTAACATATTTTCAGACTTCAGAAGGCAATTACACATGAATCAGCACCTATGTACACAAGGGGTTGACTTCATGAAAGACCAATTTCATGATCAATAAAGTTATAAAAACAATAACAACTAAGATCACAGCGATTGTCCAAATTGATTTCCTTGAAACAACACAACTATATTTGCATATATCCCATTTAAGTCTTTCTTTTTCCTTTGGAGTTAGCAGTATTCTAGCAATAGCTGAAGGCTCGATTCACTGAATTTCTTTTCCCAGCTGTATCTTGGGCAGTCTATAAAAGGAAAATTAGCCTCTGGACCCCAAGTGAGAATCTTCCCATATCAAATGAACTGTCTTGGTTTGACAGCAATGGATCTGGGCAGAGATGTATGTAGTTGGGTTCTTCAGAATGGAGAAGCACTTACACTGCATTTAGAAGACATGTTGGTGAAGGTAAATGAGGTCTAAATTCAGATTTTACTGTGGTGAAGTGGATAAAGAGTGATTATAGCTATTTGTTCTGATGAGGTTAGTAGCTCGGATCGTGACCTCTTGAGAAAAATAAGATGGAGTGTTTGTAATGGATTTTTCTTAATCTAATGTAGAAATGACATTGAATGATGGTTCTTAATTAGCATCCTCCTCTTCACCTGCATTTGGTGTGACACTCTCGCATTTGCCTATATCATCTGTGAAATGCAAAGCTAAGCCTCAAAAGGCATGCTTCTTATTTCTCTTCATAATGAGGGAGTAAGTGTGACAAATTTAAATTGGTTCTGTGTAAATGAAGAAAGAGATGTGGGTTTCCATTGTGCATACATGACACAAGTTTGTATTACAAGGTCCTAAGAATGATAGAAAATGAACCCAACAGAAAAGAAATCTAGCTCTTTTATAAAATAAAACTGGTCCTGAGTTTTTTTATCCATCATTTATACAATATTTAAAAAAAAACACAGCAAAGAAGAATGGTTGTGGAAGTTGACTGTTTTCAAAGGCTTTGTGTGGCAAAAATACTGAACAGTCTATGCACATTAGTTCATCTTATGTTTAATGATGCAAGGAATGAGTGTCAGATTTAGTTTCTCCTTACTGTGTAATGAAATAGCCTGGTATCTAACATTCTACTTTGTAAACTAATAACAAAAAAAAGAATATATAATTTTGAAAATTCTTCTTCAATTAACCTATTGTCTGATTCTTGACCTCTGGCTCACATGGTCTCTTTCTTATTGTGAAGCATTTTAAGTTTCTTGGAATATTTTTTCTGTGACTAAAGGCTACTGAAGCCCCCAGAAAGGCAGAGGTGGCTTGGTGATGGAAGTAGGGAGGAGGGAGGAGAGGGGCTTGCTCTTCTGACCTATGTTCTAAGATAACCTCATATCAGGAATGGAATTCAACATTCAGAATCCATTCTACTTTCTTATCTTTAAAAACAACCTAAAGCTGGTAATTCAGAAAGGCCCGATGAATAAATGGAAAACCCAGATTCCTGTTTCCTCAGGAGAACAGGCTGGTAAATCCCTGCTGGATCGTGAAAATTAACCATTTCCCAAAACCAACCTTTTATTTTTGCCCTAGGATAACCTGATCAAATTTTCTGGCTTCCTTTTCTCTATTGAACTAACAGTAATGTGAAACTGAAGAAGCCCTGTCAGATCTAAAGCCAATTTCAAAGGCAAGCCAGCTCCTTAGGGAAAAGGCTGCCATGTGAAGGCAAGATTGTGTTAATAGTTAAATCCCATCTTCAAATGCCACCAACTGTCTTAAGAGAAAGTGATATAAGGAGGGGGGGGGAAGGAGAGCAAACAACCTGAGGGGGCATAAATCAGGATGGAGAAAATAAAAAAAAAAAAACTATAAGCCATAAATGGAGACAAAAGAGAATCTTAGTGATGAGGGACTATGCAAAACAGAACTCGTGAGAAATTTAAATGGATTAACCTGGGGTCCAAAAATTAGATACACAAGGTTTTTACACAAACAACCAAAACATTCTTTACTCTAATTTTTATGTAGAATTGCTGATTAAGGAGATATCCTAAAATACTGCTCAAGTTATCCTAGTTAAATACATAATCCTGTGTTTTTGTAACTAATGGTATATTGATAATAAAAGAATTATTTGAAAATAGGGAATTATTTACTTCATGTCATTTGTAATATTGACTTTTGAATGGTTTTAATCTTTGAGAAAATATAGGTGATATTTTTGAGGACATATGTTTTTAATATTAATTATAAGAAGTTATCACTATTATTATTTACAGTATGTATCTGTTAGAGATTATAGTTCTAAGTATTAGCTATTTGGAAAAGAAATTGTGGGCATTATATGAATGTGTATGTTAAATAAACTATTATTAAGAGAAGGCATAACATAGATAATATTATTTTATTATCTGGCATAATTAAAGTTGACTGGAAGGACCATAATGTTTGTGAAGTCTAATCAAAAGAAAGATGCATTATTAGTATGGAAATGGTTTAATAACAAATCATTTTTATAGCTTTCATGGGCATAAATTCAGTAGAAATCCCAGCAAAAATATAAAAAAAAATCACATAGAAGATATTGTTTACTTAGGAAGCCTCCAAGCTGCTTACCTAAGCTTCATTTATTCTGAAATTTTAAAATAACCAAAGGAAAAAAGGAGGCTTATTTTCAGTTGTTTAATGACCCATATTATGCAATATGTAGAAGACACAAGTCATAATTTCATGCCAAATTTCAAGTCCTTCCTTGTCTATCCTCAAGCTTAGATCAGAGACATTACAGCTTGCAATTAGTCTTTTCTCTCTGTCTCTCTGTCTCTGTCTCTGTCTCTCTCTCTGTGGTGTGTGTATGTATAGGAATGCTCTGTGTGGTGTGTGTGTGTATATGTATAAGAATTCTCTTTTGTTTGTACTGAGTGTAAAATATCTGAAACATCAAGTCATTATAAGGATAGCAACTTTAGAACTGGTCATTTTGTGTCTACTAATTAGATGGAACAGTAGTAATAATTCCAAATTTTCTTCAATCTCAGTATTATTTATATTCTTAATTAATTAAGGTTACGCAAACACAGACAAGATTTAATTAAGAAATTCTCAGGACTGTTCACAAAAGAGAAAGAGAGAGAGAGAGAGAGAGAGAGAGAGAATCCTTCTGAAGGACACACACACACACACACACACACACATATACATAAGACAGACAAACAGACACAGAGAAGAAAAGACAAAAATAAAGAGATAAAAAGGCAGAGAGACATAGAGTGAGAAAACTAATTTTGAACATCAACTATTCTTTTACAGTTAATCAACTTCCTAGGGAATTTTTCATTGCTGGCTATATGCTCCAACAACACTCCAATGATCAGAAGTGGTTAAAAAAAATCAGCCTGGTTCTGGAGATTAAACCAAGTGCCCTTCAGGTATTGAGTATGTGTTCCACCAGGAAAGCATCTTCCCTATCTCTTAAACTCATTATCTAGCTCATATACTGGAGGATTTTAGTAAGGTGTGCTGGCTATAAGGCATGATTGTGTCTGTATCTAAGCAATAACCCTTGTGCATCATATCTCTCTTCATTCCTAAGAATGTTTACTTGGCTTTATTTATTATTTACACATTTTGCTTTCAGTGGTTAGCAGTGTCCCATACTCCATCACCCTAGAAACCCTAGAATAAAAAAGAGATGAGTACTAACAATTACAGTTTCAGTGGCTGATAGTCACTCAACTATTCACCAAGAACTGCCTTTACACAAGGTCATTTCTAAATTCTTTAATACCCACTTACTAACTAAACCAGTTTAGTAACGTGGGTGTGTTACTATTCATATTTCATAGAGGAAGGTGAAGATAAGTCCATGAACCATTTTGCCAACTCCACTTGAATACATGAGAATTCCCAGTTAGATATGATTTGTTTCAAATGCTGTTCCTCATACAATCTATACCTCATGTAGATTTTAGTTAACAGTTGATCCACCCTGGTTCAAATACCATCCTTTTAACCAGGAAATGTGAGCAGTTTTCCGAAGAGGAGAGGGAAATACTTTAAAGAATGAGTTAACCTTTCAACTAGGTCATGATCCACATATACATTTCAAATCTTCAACTTGAATGTTGTGAAAAAAACAGATTGTCACAGTGTGGTGATATTTTTGTTTGTTCTCTAACAAATAAAATTTGCCTGAAGATCAGAGGACAGAGCCAGCCACTAGATTAAATGTAGAGGTCAGGCAGTGATGGTACACACACCTTTAATCCTAGCACTCAAGAGGCAGAGATCCACCTGGATCTCTGTGAGTTCAAAGTCACCCTGGACTACATGAGATTAATCCAGTCTAAAAGAGAAACAGGGCCAGTAAGTGGTGGCACACACCTTTAATCCCAGTACTTTGTAGTCACATGCCTTTAATCCCAGTACTAGGAAGGTTGAGACAGGAAGTGATATGACTGGGCAGAGAAAGTAACATAAGGCAGGAGGAGAAAGGAGAGAGGAAGACCTTTTGGTTGAGGACTCAGGGGCGTTCAGCCTGAGGATTTGTGGAGACAGGAACTTCCCCTTTCTGCTGAGCAGTTGGCAAGGTGAGAAATGGCTGTGGCTTGTTTCCTCTGATCTTTCAGCATTTATCCCAATAGCTGGCTCTGGATTTTTATTATAAGACCAATTAGAATTCATGCAACATCATGGCTTAGGTATTTTTAAGGAAGAGATTAGTAATTTGAATGTGATTAGTGATGATTAAAAATTAGGTACTTTGATAGTGGGCGATGACTCAG
>CABHPQ010163711.1:0-11185 GCA_902168405.1 Peromyscus aztecus | reverse complement strand
TGAGTGCTGGGAACAGAACTCAGGTCCTCTGGAAGAGCAGCAAATGGTCTTAACTACTGATGCATTCTTAAGCCACGTATTCTTTGATCTTAGAAAGGGCTCTATGTTCTTTTTATAGAGATCCCTGTATATTTATTGCAGCTCTTTTCAAAATCGCAAGAAAATGGAATCAGGCTAGATGTCTATCAACAGACAATGAATGAAAAATGAAAATGTAATACACATATACAATGACATTTTTACTCAGCTGCAAATAAAAGTGAAATTTAGGGCGAAATTATGGAGCTGGAACGTATATGAAATAGGGTAACAGGCTCAGAAAGACAAATATTGTATATTCTTCTCATGTGTAGCTCCTAGCCTACTTGTTATATGTATATCTAATGTATGTAACATTATAAAATATACACATATATTAAATATTATATAGCAGATATGACTAAGCATGGGCTCAAGCCAGGAAACTAGAAAGGAGCCAAAGCGTCTGTAAAATACATGCTTTGAGGAAATGGTTTAGGAGGGTATAAAACAAAAGTGAAAAAAGGTGGCGGGGGCAGGGAGATGAGGAGGGTAGGATTTAAGGGAAAAATCAACTAAAATGAAATATGTATGAAAATTCCATATGGAAACCGATTACATTGTAGGCTAATTTACAAAAACTATAATATTAAAATGAAGTTAAAGTTGTTATCAATTAGCCCCTGTGTGATCCACATACCTTCTCCTTCTATCCTGCTATTATGTCTTTAATCTCTTATCTCCCCTTTCTCTTTCACTCTTCTCTAGCTGGCCTTCCAGTTTACTCTTCTGTTTTAGGAAGAGGCATTTGACCTGCTCAGAAGTGCTGTCTTCCTGGTACCTACTTTGCTGGACCTCTTGATTATTTAAAATTTCATGTAAATGATCAATTCTCATGGAGCTGCATCTAGCACTTTTCAGATTGCACAGGCCTTTTTTTTCCACGACTTCTCTCATCTAGACGTCCACATCAATTTCCCTATTTTCTTCAAGCCACGTATTACTTTGATTGAAGATATAACTTCTTGTGCTTGTTGACATGTTTCATATTATTCATTTCTCATCGTATTAGGATGTTTTCCAACATTATAATAAAACACACGAGGAAAACTGCTTTATGAAGAAATGAGATTACTTTGGCTTACAGTTCTGGAGGTACACAGGCAACGGGCCCTACCGGTCACAAAGGACTTGTCTTAGTTAGCGTTTCTATTTTTGTGAAGAGACAGCATAACTACAGAGAAAGGAAAAGCATAAGGGCAAGCAAGCATTTGACTGGAGATGGCCTACAGGTCAGAGGTTGTCATGGCCGGAAGCATGTCAGCACACAGGTAGACATAGTGCTGGAGAGGTAGCTGGGAGTTCTGCACCAGGATCAGCAGGCAGCAGGAAGAAAATATGATCCTAGGCCTGGATTCAGCTTCTGACACCTCAAAGCCCACCCCCAGAGACACACTTCCTCCAATAGTGCTATTCCCTATGAGCCTATGGGGGTCATTTTCATTCAAACCACCACAGGACCCCTTGGTGGCAAAGTATCAGAGTTACGCAGAATATCACATGCCAAAAGAAGCAAGCATGCCAGCGTGTGTGAGTGTGTGTGTGTGTGTGTGTGTGTGTGTGTGTGTGTGTGTGTGTTCATGTGTGTTTCTTTCCGTGGGATCATTCCTTTTAGAACCACTGGAATTCAACTATATGAAGGCTTCTCCCAAATGACCTTATCTAATCTTATAAAATATTTTCCAAAGCTCCCACCTCTGAGCACCATGATTGGATTGAGACTGACTTGATAAAGCCTCACCATGAGAATTAACTTTTAACACACGACTATTTCAACCATATCTAAATGGCAATGCTTACTAATATGCTTCTTTTCCTTTTGTGCTTTCTAAATCCTCCATGTTTAGAGGAGTATTTGACTCCTCATGGGCTTTAGCATGGACTTATAAAATGCACAGAATAGGGCTATAGAATAAAATGCATCATTCAAGGCTGCATCTCAAAGGTCTTGGTGAAGTAATTTATAATCTGCTCACACCTCTCTAGGCTTACTCACCTCTAATGACTTCAGTGTTTCCTTCTTTCCAGCATCTCAGATCCTCTGAGCATAGCATCCTCTTTACCTCTGTGCTTCTGTCTGTCTGCAATGTCCTTCCTGACAGCGTTCAAGGTTGCATTATGCTGTTTTGAATATTATAGAGGCCAGGAAGGTAATGTCAGCAAGGGAAATGTACAACTAATTGCATATTAAAGAAACAGAAGCAGCACTCCTCACAAAAGATCCACTCTGTCCTATTTTTCTTGTTTTTTTTTTCCATTTTTGATCACTATTTTGCATTCTCTTCTTTATATAGGTATAATGATAGATTCAAGCATGTAGGATATTTCTAGAATAGAAAAATAAAATTTCACACACACACACACACACACACATACTCACACACATGTGTGTATATATTGTTTGATATGGGATCTTATGTATCCCAATCTAAATCACTCTTTACATAGTTGAGGATGACTTTGAACTTTTGATCCTTCTGTCTTCACTTCCTAAGTACTGGGATTACAGGTGAATACCACATGCCCATGTGCAATGCTGCAGATAGAATACAGTTTTGTGCATTCTAGGTGAACATTTCATCAAAAGAGTTACACCTCTAGCCTGTGTCCCAGTTTGAAGTCACTGTGTGTGTGCATTCATATGTGTGTGTCCACATGTAATTATCTTCACTGGGGATGGAAACTATCTAAATGACACATTAAAGACCACAGCTAGGCTGTGATTTAGGAAAAGTTTTAAAAAGCCATGAGCAAATTATGATGGCCTTTAAATAAAACACTAAACTACTGAGATAACACTTTGGGGGGGGGGGGGAACTGAAGCCAGTGTATTTCCTTTAGCCATGAAGTGATGAAGTGAATTAATAATGAGTACTTTCAGGATTATGAATCAAAGGGTGATAAATCAAATTAAAGAGGAAGGTCTGAGTGCTTTCCTATAAATGCATTACACTGACTTTGCTACAGCTCCCATGTGGTGGTATTGTGTTCCCCAAAATATTGTGCACCCTAATAAATATATCTGGGGTCAGAGAACAGACAGCCACTAGATACAAAGGCTAGAAAATGGTGGCACTCACACCTTTAATCCTAGCACTCCAGAGGTAGAAATACCTCTGGATCTCTGTGAGTTTAAGAAGGCCACATTGGAAATGGCCAGGCATGGCAACACACGCTTTTAATCCCAGAAAGCGAGCCTTTAATCCCAGGGAGTGGTGGTAGAAAGCAGAAAGGTATATGAGGCGTGAGGACCAGAAACTAGAAGCATTTGGCTGGTTAAGCATTCAGGCTTTCGAGCAGCAGTTCAGCTGAGAGTCATTTGGATATGAGGACACAGAGGCTTCCAGTCTGAGGAAACAAGACCAGCTGAGAAGTTGGCCAGGTGAGGTTAGCTGTGGCTTGTTCTGTCTCTCTGAACATCCAGCATTTAACCCCAATAACTGGCCCCAGGTTTGATTTTATTAATAAGAACTTTTAAGATTCCTACTACACTCTCAGCTGTTCACATGTGTTTATGTGTCGGCTTTCACAAGCATATCGAGCTAAACTTGAAGCTCCGGTAAATGCGACATTGAAATCAGCTTTAAGTTGTCGATTACACTATCATTCTTACTTTGATTAAAAAATAAATTAATATACAAGCCTGCATCTTTTACAAAAGGACACAAAGAAATGGATGTAGTGTATGTGGATGTAATTAATGGGTACCCGAAAGGCATCCTCAGCTCCATATTCCCCAGGGTCTGTACACTAAGGCTGGTTGTTAACACTTACCATTTGTCTTTGATTCTGGTTATGAGGACTAAAGTGACCCAGTTGTAGCCTACATGCTATGAATAGAAGTTCTTCTAGGTGGTCTCATAAAAAAAAAAAAAAAAAAAAAAGAGTTTTCCTAATCAAAAGGAGAGACACTGCAGACACAGATGTGAAATGCTGTTCACATGGTGCTGGGAATGCAAACTCATGCTTGGACCTGCTGAACCATCAACCCAGTAGGTTCTGTTTTTTTTTTTCATTAAACAAGACAATAATTGAGTAAAATTTACTGTGTTTTTTTTCACCAAAGATAACAATAATAATTTTCCTCTGATTTCTAATTATCCAGGAAAGTTCTTTAAGAGGGGCACAAAATGTTTTAAAGGTTTCATGTTTGTAAAAATTATAATACCTTATAGAAATGGTCTGTTTAAATACCAGGCATAATCATTGATGAATCTTGGGGGTAGTATATGACAAAAGTAGTTAGTTTAAGGTAAGACTCCATGGATGCCTTTAAAACCATAAAAGAAGCTCGCAAGAATTAACAGGTACAGTAAATTTAAGCTGGGCAAGGGAGCTACACTAATGAGTCCCAGGAACATATTTTATTAGGATTTATGCTCATTCTCTTTGGATCTTTCCCAAGCAAGCTTTCCACACTGGAGAATAAGATGTTTAACTGAGATTACACTTTAATAGCCAAAACCACTGGAGTTTTTTCAAGGAACATTCTGTAAGAGTTCCCTGAATTCAGTTCATATTTTATCATAAAATTAGCTACAATCTGGAACATCTTATATAATGAATCCAGAAATAAGAGTTATGAAC
Source organism: Peromyscus aztecus (assembly GCA_902168405.1). Classification (NCBI taxonomy): domain Eukaryota; kingdom Metazoa; phylum Chordata; class Mammalia; order Rodentia; family Cricetidae; genus Peromyscus; species Peromyscus aztecus. The sequence goes on along the minus strand of CABHPQ010163711.1, from coordinate 6,520 downwards.
ATTAAATAGTCATAAAAATCAAAAGAAAACATAACTGCAAGACACCTCACACTGCTGACTTTAAATGAAAATATAAGCACATGCCACATACAAAGAAATATCACAGAAGGTAGAACTGTGCTCAGCAATAAAAGAGATCAGTAAGATGGGCTACCCTTGTGGAGCATAGCATCTAATGGGGAAGAAAGAATAGAATGAATATACAAATTGTTCAATACATCCAGGAAGAGGTGTAGGGTGCTGACTATGAGAATACATGATAAAAGGGCTTAAACAAAGCTGGAGGGTTAGCAGGGTCTTCCTGAAGTATCTGAATAGTCAATTAATATCTGAAGACTGAAACAGTAAGACTGCATACCTAAGGGAGTCATGGGTGATGCAGAAATGTCTGACTAAAGAAGAGTTACTAAAGTCAGAGAAACAGCAATTGGAAGAGATTTGGGAGATTATCTATTGTAGACAAGGATGATGATATGCGAGTTTAGAAGAATTGTCTGGTATCAGTAATCTTTTCTTCTTTTTTAAATTTTTTTGTTTGTTTTCAATATGTCCCAACCACAGTTTCACCTCTCTCCACTCTTCCCACTCACCATCCCCCACCTCCCTTCTCACTCAGATCCACTCCTCCTCCATTTCCTTTCAGAAAAGAGCTGGTCTCCTAGGGATGTTCACTGAACATGGGATAGCAAGATACGATAAGAACAGGAACAAACCCTCATATCAAGATTGAGAGAGGCTACCCAGTAGGAAGAAAAGGGTCCCAAGACCAAGCAAAAGAGTCAGAGACACCACCCCATCACACTGTTGGAGGCTATCAAAAAAAAAGAGCTAACAACAATAATATATGTGAAGAGGACCTAGCTCAGACTCATATAGACTCCATGATTGCCACTTCAGTCTCTGTGAGTTCCTGTAAAAGCCTTACTTTGCTGATGTCTCTGGGCCATGTTCTCCTGGTGTCCTCAAATCCTCTGGTTCCTATAACTTTTCCTTCCACTCTTTTTTTTAAATGAATATTTTTATTTTATAATTAATTTAATTTTACATATCAGCCATGGATTACCCTGTCCTCTCTCCTCCCACTCACTAGCCTCCCCCCCCTCCATTCCCACCTCCTCCAAGGCAAGATCTCCCCTGGGAATTCAGCCCAGCCTGGTAGATTCAATTGAGGCAGGTCCAGTCCTCTCCTCCCTGCACCAAGACTGAGCAAAATGTCTCAGCATAGGCCCTAGGTTCCAAAAAGCCAGCTCATTCACCAAGGACAGGTCCCAGTCCCACTGCCTGGGGGCCTCCTAAATCGTTCAAGCTCATCTGATCACCAGAGTAGGTCAGCTCAGGCACTCTCTCGACCATTGCCAGTAGTCTATAGTGGAGGTATCTTTGTGGATTTCTGGGGACCTCTCTAGCGCTCTGCTTCTTCTTATTCCCATTGGGTTTTCATTTATCATGGTGTCTCTTTCCTTGTTCTTCCTCTGTTCCTGATCCAGCTGGGACTTCCCACTCCCCTAAGCTCTCTTTCCCCTGACCCTTGTCCCCCCATTACCCCACCTCCACCCCCAGTTCGCTCATGTAGTTCTCATCTATTTCTCTGTCATTAGGGAATCCTTGTGTCTTTCTTAGGGTCCTCTTTACTAGGTACCCTCCCTGGAGTTGTGAGTTGCAGTCTGGTTATCCTTTGCTTTACATCTAGTATCCACTTATGAGTGAGTACATACCATGTTTGTCTTTCTGAGTCTGGGTTACCTCACTCAGGATGATATTTTCTAATTCCATCCATTTGCCTGCAAACTTCATGATGTTATTGTTTTTCTCTGGTGAGTAGTACTCCATTGTGTATATATACCACATTTTATTTATCCATTCTTCAGTTGAAGGGTATCTGGGTTGTTTCCAGGTTCTGACTATTACAAATAGTGCTGCTATGAACATAGTTAAGCATGTGTCCTTGTGGTATGATTGAGCATTCCTTGGGTATATGCCCAAGAGTGGTATAGCTGGGTCTTGAGGGAGATTGATTCCCAATTTTCTAAGGAAGTGCCATATTGATTTCCAAAGTGGCTGTACAAGTTTGCATTCCTACCAACAGTGTATGAGTGTCCTCTTGCTCCACATCCTCTCCAACATAAGCTGTCTTCAGTGTTTTTCATCTTAGCCATTCTGACAGGTGTAAGATGGTATCTCAGAGTCGTTTTGATTTGCATTTCCCTGATGACTAAGGATGTTGAGCAATTCCTTAAATGTCTTTCAACCATTTGAGCTTCTTATGTTGAGAATTCTGTTTAGCTCTATAGTCTATTTTTTAATTGGACTGTTGGGTATTTTGATGTCTAATTTCTTGAGTTCTTTATATATTCTGGATATCAGCCCTCTTTCAGATGTGGGGTTGGTGAAGATCTTTTCCCATTCTGTAGGCTCTTGTTTTGTCTTATTGACTGTGTCCTTTGCCCTACAAAAGCTTCTCAGTTTCAAGAGGTCCCATTTACTAATTGTTTCTCTCAGTGTCTGTGCTAATGGTGTTATATTTACGAGGTGATCTCTGGTGCCAATGCGTTCAAGACTACTTTCTACTTTCTCTTCTATCAGGTTTAGAGTAACTGAATTTATGTTGAGGTCTTTGATCCACTTGTACTTAAGTTTTGTTCATGGTGAGAGATATGGATCTATTTGCAGTCTTCTACATGTTAACATCCAGTTATGCCAGCACCATTTATTGAAGATGCTTTTTTTTCCCATTGTACAGGTTTCTTTGCCAAAATCATATGGTTCACAGGTGTGTGGATTAATGTCAGGGTCTTCAGTTCGGTTCCATTGATCCACATGTCAGTTTTTATGCCAAGCTGTTTTTATTACTCTAGCTCTATAGTAGAGCTTGAAGTCAGGGATCATGATGCCTCCAGAGGTTGTTTTATTGTACAGGATTCTTTCAGCTATCCTGGGTTTTTTTTGGTTTTCCATATGAAGTTGAGTATTGTTCTTTCAAGGTCCAGGTCTGTGAAGAATTGTGTTGGGTTTTTGATGGGGATTGCATTGAATATGTAGATTGCTTTTGGTAAGATTGCCATTTTTACTATGTTAATCCTACCTATCCATGAGCATGGGAGATCTTTCCATTTTCTGTCATCTTCAATTTCTTTCTTCAGGGACTTAAAGTTCTTGTCACAAAGGTCCTTTGCTTGCTTAGTTAGAGTTACCCCAAAGTATTTTATATCATTTGTGGCTATTGTAAAGGGTGATGTTTCTCGATTTCTTTCTCAGCCTGTTTGTCAATTGTATATAGGAGGGCTACTTTTTTTTGAGTTATTCTTGTGTCCTGCTACATTAATGAAGGTGTTTATAAGCTGAATGAGTTCCTTGGTTGAATTTTTTGGGTCACTTATGTATACTATCATGTCATCTGCAAATAGTGAAAGGTTGACTTCTTTCTTTCCAGTTTATATCCCCTTGATCTCCTTATGTTGTCTTATTGCTCTGGCTAGAACTTCAAGTACTATATTGAGTAAGTATGGGGAGAGCAGACAGCCTTGTCTTGTTCCTGATTTTAGTGGAATCGCTTTGAGTTTCTCTCCATTTACTTTGATGTTGGCTGTTGGCTTGCTGTAAATTACCTTTATTATATTTAGATATATTCCCTGTATTCCTGATCTCTCCAAGACCTTTATCATGAAGGGGTGTTGGATTTTGTCAAAGGCCTTTTCAGCATCTAGTGAGACGATCATGTGTTTTTTTTTTTTCTTTCAGTTTGTTTATATGGTGTATTACATTGACAGACTTTCATATGTTGAACCACCCTTGCATCTCTAGGATGAGAGTTTTCCTAGCTCCAAGGAGAGTGACCAGATGGAGATCCCCAATTTGCACTCTCTCTCTCTGTTTAATGTTTGGCTGTGGGTCTCTGCATCTGCTTCCACCAGCTGCAGATGAAAGCCTCTCTGATGATGAATGGGCTTAGCACAAATCTATGAGTACATATAATTACCATTAAGAATCATTTTATTGAATTTTTTGTCTATCTTAGGTCTCTGGGCAATCTAATCTCTGGTTCCAGATCATCCAGGCAGTATCTGGCCTGGACTCCCTCTCATGGTTTGGGCCTCAAATTCAACCAGTCCTTGTTTGGCCACTTCCAGAAGTTCTGTACCTCCATTGTCAGAGCACATCTTGCAGGTGGGATAGACTGTAGGTTTAAGGTTTTAGGACTGGGCTAGTGCCCCAGTTCCACCACTGGAAGCTTTGCCTTTGCCTAGTTACAGAGGATGGCCAGTTCAGGCTCCAAATCTTGCATTACTAGGAGTCCTTGCTAGGGTCACCCTTGTAGAGTCCTGGAAGTTTCTACTGCTCTAGGTTTCCACATCGCCTTCCTCCCATGCCCTCCAATTCCAGTTATCTCTCCCCATTCTCTTTCCCTCCATTCCCTGCACCTGATCCCTTCTGTTCCCATTTGCATCTGCCCCAAAGTCTATTCTATTTCCCTTTCCTAAGGAAATCCATGTATCAATAATCTTAAAATGCATATAGCTTTAGAAAATGATTAGAGTGCAAAGCTTAAAGACATCCTTACTAGGTACCTGGAACCCTGCAATTAGAAGGGTAGATGGTAAGGCATCATTGGTGAACTTGGTGGCAGGACTCCTCAAAGTCCTCCCTACAAAAGTTATATAGCTTTATAACAGCAGCTTTTCTGCTACGCTGATAGTACTTTCGTTATGAGACATTATTACTAGCTAAGACCTTTATCTTTCTACATTGTGCAATCTTGCTAAGTAGAAATAAAGTCTTAGAAAATGAAGGACTCTGAAGAAAGTGTAGCTCAGCATGAACCAGAATTAGAGAATATGCTCTTATAGCTGGGTATCAGCTACAAATAGCAATGGAGTTCACTGAACAAGAGTTTCCAGGTTGAGAAACTCATATAGTGCTCCTCAGGATACAATGATTGTGGTGGCAAATAAAAACATATTCTTGCCAGTCACCTTCATTGTACACTGTACTGGAAAGCTTATTTGCATTATTTACCCAAACACACACAATTAATGTGAGACCCAGAATGGAAATTTGGGAAGTTTTACCCAGTATCTATGTTCTTGAGCATCTCAAAGGCCAACTTTGTATGTGGTCAATTTAACATGTTTGTCTTACTTTTTAAAGTAGTTGATATATAGATAGTAGAAGTGATAGTCATTATCCTTGGTGCTGTGAGAAGTATAAGAGGACCTTGGTTTTTATCTTAGTTACTGTTCTATTTTTCTGTGAAGAGACACCATGACCAAGGCAACTTACGAAAGAAAGCATTTAATTGAGGGCTTGGTTATACTTTCAGAGGGTTAGTTCATGATCATCATGGGATGGAGCAGCAAGAAAGCAGACATGGTATTGGACAGACTGAGACTGGGTCTGTCATGAGATTTTGAAACCTCACAGCCCATCCCCAGTGACACACCTCCTCCAACAAAGCCATACCTCCTAATCTTTCCTAAACAGTATACCAGTTGGGAACAAAACATTCAAATATATGAGCCTATGGGGGGTCATCCCCATTCAGACAACTACAGCATTGAACGAGGCAAGTCATTTGAAAATTGTATTGACATTCTTGACTCCATTATATGTCTAAGAAGAGCTGCCAATGGCAGTTCATGATTGTCTGGTGTGATCAATATTAGATTTTTGTAGAACTAGGTCTCTAGAACAGATGGGCAGATGATCATATTATTAAAATAGATGGACTAGGACCATCCTTCATGTAGTAAATTAAAAATTCAAGAGTAGATTTAAGAAGTACAAGATATATTTCATGATATCTCTTGAGAACTTGGGCTGTATGGCTGTATTATTTCTCATCATTATTCATACTATTATGTTATCAATTAAATACTTATCATTATTTTCCATATTGTCATCATACTTACCACACATTTTCCCCATCATGAAAAGAAATATATTTGCTTTTCTTCTTTTTATAATTAAAAATTTTACTTATTCTATATACCAACCAGTTTCCCCTTCTTCCTCTCTTCCCATTCCCTCCTCACACCTCCCATCTACCCCCCTCATCCACTCCTCCTCCATTCAGAAAGGGAGTCAACAAAGAATGCCTTATCAAGTTGAGGCAGGACCAAGCTCCTCCCGCAGCATCAAGACTGGGTGAGGCATCCCTGCATGGGGAATAGGTTCCAAAAAGCCTGCTCATATGCCAGGGACAGGTCCTGATCCTACTCCTAGGGGCCCAACAAACATACCAAGCTACACAACTGTCATCCACATGCAGAGGGCTGAAGTTGGTCCCATGTAGGCTCCCTAACTGTTGACCCAGAGTCTGTGAGTTCTCATTAGCTCAAGTTAGCTGTCTCTGTGGGTTCCCTGGTCATGATTTTGACACTTCACCCCCTTGCTTGTACAATCCCTCCTCCCTCTTGTCAACTGGACCCCCTGAGCTCAGTCCAGTGCTTGGCTATGAATCTGCATCTGCTTCCATCAGTTACTGGATGAAGGCTCTTTGTTGACAAATTAGGGTAGTCAATCT
>CABHPQ010163710.1:0-40117 GCA_902168405.1 Peromyscus aztecus | reverse complement strand
TTCTTTCTTTCTTTCTTCCTTTCTTTCTCTTTCCTTCTTTCTTTCTTTCTTTCTTTCTTTCTTTCTTTCTTTCTTTCTTTCTTTCTTTCTTTCTTTCTTTCTTTCTTTCTTTCTTTCTTTCTCCCTTTCCTCCCCCTCTCTCCCTCCTCTTTCAGTTTGTTTTTTTATTTTTTTTCTTTTAAATATTGTTTTGTTTTAGGAGGGAGTTTCTAAGGGTAGAGGGTGGATTTGAGGGGATGGGGAGGTAAGTGGGATCAGGATGCATGATGTAAAAATCTTTAAACAATCAACAAAAGTTACATAAAATTTAAAAAATGAGAATCTAGAGGGTTTGCTGTCCTGTCTTACTAGACTGCCATGTTTTTAAGTAGATTATTGGCTGTCTTCAAACACTGTAGATGTGCAGTCGTTGTTTGCCCTTGTCAGCTCAGCATTTTTGTTTTAGTTTTTGTTTTTGATAGGCTTTCTTGGTGCAGCTTTAACTGTCCTGGAACTCAATCTGTAGACCAGTCTGGCCTCAAACTCACAGAGATCCTCCTGCCTCTACCTCCCAAGTGCTGCTGGGATTAAAGGTGTGCGCTACCACTGCCTGGCTTACCATTGCTTTTTAAAAAATAAACTCTTAAAAAAAATGACATCATGAGGTTTGCAGGGAAATGGATGGATCTAGAAAAAATCATCCTGAGTGAGGTAACCCAGACTCAGAAAGACAAACATGGTGTGTACTCACTCATAGGAGGATACTAGATGTAAAACAAAGATGACTAGACTGCTACTCACAACTCCAGGGAGGCTACCTAGAAAACAGGACCCCAAGAAAGACACAGGGATCACCCAATGACAGATAAATGGATGAGATCTACATGAACAACCTAGACCTGAGTGGGGGTAATGAAGGGCAAGGGTCGAGGGAAAGGGCGCTTAGGGGAGCTGGAGACCCCAGCTGGATCAAGAACAGAGAGGGAGAACAAGAAATAAGAGACCATGATAAATGAAGACCACATGAGAATAGGAAGAAGCAAAGTGCTAGAGAGGTCCCCAGAAATCCACAAAGATACCTCCACAATAGACTGCAGGCAATGGTCGAGAGACAGCCCGAAATGACCTACTCTGGTGATAGGATGGCCAAACACCCTAATTGTCGTGCTAGAAACCTCATCCAATGACTGAGGGAACTGGATGCAGAAATCCACAGCCAGGCCCCAGGTGGAGCTCCAGGAATCCAATCGTTGAGAAAGAGGAGGGTTTGTATGAGCGAGAATTGTTGAGACCAAGATTGGAAAAAGCACAGGGACAAATAGCCAAATGAATGGAAACACATGAACTATGAACCAATGGCTGAGGGGCCCCCAACTGGATCAGGCCCTCTGAATGGGTGAGACAGTTGATTAGCTTGATCTGTTTGGGAGGCATCCAGGCAGTGGGACCGGGTCCTGTACTCAGTGCATGAGTTGGCTGTTTGGAACCTGAGGCTTATACAGGGACACTTGGCTCAGCCTGGGAGGAGGGGACTGGACCTGCCTGGACTGAATCTACCAAGTTGAACTCAATTCTCAGGGGAGTCTTTGCCCTGGAGGAGATGGGAATGGGGGGTGGGCTGAGGGGAAGAAGGGGGGAGAACAAGGGAATCCGTGGCTGATATGTAAAATTAAATTATAAAATAAAATTTAAAAAAATAAAAATAAAAATAAACTCTTGGTGCATGCCTTTAATTCCAGCACTTGGGAGGCAGAGCCAGGCATATCTGTGAGTTCGAAGACAGGCTGGGCTACAGAAACTCTTCTTGGGGACTATGTAAACAAGGGGAAGAAAATAAATGTAAAAGTCTAGTTTTTTCAGTTTAAAATTATTCTGATATCCTATCCAGAACATCAATTTATAAACATGACTCACCAATTGCCTTCATCAGTTCATAATTATATAAGTCTCACACTTCAATAAATTAATGGGATTGTATAAATTCAATTCACTTTTAAAGTCTACATTTACCATGCTATCATTCATCTCAATTCATATCTCTCATGAAATATAATAAGTAGCTTATTTGACAATCAATATGAGCCATCTTTTCTTATTTTTTAACTTTTTAAAATTTTTTTAGAGACAGGGTTTTTCTGTGTAGCTTTGCGCCTTTCCTGGATCTCACTCTGTAGCCCAGGCTGGCCTCGAACTCACAGAGATCCTCCTGGCTCTGCCTCCCGAGTGCTGGGATTAAAGGCGTGCGCCACCACCGCCTGGGGCCATCTTTTCTGTATTAATTCATTTTGCTTTATTGTGTAGATATAATAATAGATGACAAAAATAAGTTACATTCAGATATCTTAATAGGATGTGGGTGCAACAGCAGACCATAGGTTTGAACTCATGGTGCATAGTGCTCAGATACTGATCTTTGCCTGTATCCTCTGCAAGACTTTTATTAATGTTTCCAGAGAGAGATTCATGTCCCAGCCCTTTTACTTTTCCCTGTCACATCCCACTTCATGGGCTTGATCTTCTGGAAGTTTTCATTTGTTATGCAAATCTTGGTTCACAGGCTTCACCTTCACAGAAGTTAGGAGCAGCACCCTTATCATCACATCATATTCTGACTATGTTGTTACTGTGATCTCTTCCACCAAGTGGAAATGGATTGCACCCATATTCAAAATCAGGAAAAACATCTATCTGGAAGAAAGAAAGGGCACATAATAATAACAGAAATTTTGTCTAAATCAAAGTCATCATTCAACAAAATATTGCTAATCTTCCCTTCTTCTTTTACTTATAATTTAGAATTTGAGGAGGAAAAACAGTTAAACACATTTACCAGAGCAGACAACAGTATAAACCCATGGTGTTTTTATTTATAAAGACTATTTTGAGAGTAGCTTATATTTAACTTATATTAACTGACTAAAACATTTCTTTGATCTTTTTTATATAGCAACCAAGACCACATTTTTGGCTTCAGGATTTTGTTTTACCATGTAAGAAAGAAAAACAGCATTTGGTATTTTGTTTAGAGCAGAAATGTTTTGTTAGAAATACCTGAAGCATATTTCAAAAATATCCATTACTTTTGAGAATAATTAACAAAGTCTATTAAAATAGGAACTGTAACATGCTTGCCTGTGTTTTTCCTATTGATTTTGCAAAACGATATTGAACCCCATTAGCAGATTTAATGCCATTGTAGATTCCAGCGATGCCTCTGCACTGAACAGTTAGGCCTTAGGTGGATGGAGTCAGTTCTCACTGTATGGCCACTTGTAGTGAAGCTTCCCCTCACCCCTCACATATATCTCATAATGGCTCCTGTTGATTGATCTAATTATATACACATGGTTTTATTGGAGCTTTGTGAATCTGTAGATACTCATGTTTGCTTAATGTTCTACAAGCACAATTCAAAACCCTTTAGGCTTACAAGGATTGTTTCCATAATCCTTAATTGAGAAAACTAAGCCTTGAGAATTTTGAAATACTCTGACTAAATCAAACTCCTGGGCCACTGCATTTTCCCAGTAGATTTTTTTTTAAGGACTCTTCTTCATTTTTTTACAATCTATTTTTGTATGAATGTCGTACATGGTTTCTTGAGGATACATTTATTTCTGTGAGTGTGCATAATAATATCCTCGTTTTATGATCCTCAATTTTCAAATTTGTTAAATGAATAATTTGTGAAAGGAATACATAAAATAAAATTATGCCACACAAAGTGGTAAGTAGTATAACAATGGCACTACTTCAGTTCCAGGCGAATAATGATCCATAAAGTATGACACTTTATATATGAAGACAAGTAAGATTCTATTATTTTAATAACTTTAAATAATTTAATTGAATACTCAAATAGTAGAATGAATCTGTGAATCTCAGTGTATAATTGGCCTTAAAAATTGTGAAACATGAAAGTGCATCCATGATCTGTCATGGATTTTTCCTCTGCCTATGTGGTCGTTTTACTTTTCCTTTACTCTTGCTATTGCTTGAACTATAGTTCTCACAAACGGAATGACTGCTTCCTATCCACTGTAGCGTTTGGGGGGTTTGAGTGCCATTTTTAAAAGATGTGTCAGCTCACTGAAAGCCCAAGACAAACCTAAATTTTGAAACCCATTTCCACAGAATGATTATATTTTCCTTGACTAAATTATTTTTATTTTATAAGCAAAATATTGTAGAACATACAATAGAAAAACAGCGGAGCCCACTGCAGCCTCTCCTGTCAGACCTGTCGCCTCTCTGCGCAGGCGCACTCAGTGCAGCCAACTAGACTCTGCAGGGTTGTAACAGTGCTAAACAAATGGGGGTGGGGGGTCAGTGCTTAAAAGGGAAAGAAGAAAGAAATGAATTATTTGATTAAAAATGGAGCTCTTCTGACAATAATCACATCCTTTGTTCAGCCTGCAAAGCTTGGCTTCCAGAACTTACAACCTTGACAGGAGAGAGGAGTTTTCTCATAAATGAAGACAACCTCAAGTGGCTCAATTAATTCCCAAAGGAAGGTACACGAGCCTATCTGAAGATTAAGATCAATGGATCCTTCAAACTCAGGCATCATCATTTCAAATGGAAAGAAAGTTCGAGAAAGGAAATGAAAGTTAAAAGAGGTTTTGGGCTTAGAAGGAGTCAAAGATCAAACATGACCTGAGAATATTTAAATAGGACGCCTGGTGCCACAACTCGAATCCTCATTTAAAAACAACTCATTACACAAATACCTTATGATTGATTCATACATTTTATTTACAATGCCTGCAGAGCTTTATGAAGCCTTGCTGCTAGACACTACATTGAACAATTAATCCTCTTAAGAAACTCATCTTTATCTTCATTTTACAGATGTGAAAACTGAGGCAGGAGGAGATGAAGCAACTTGCTGGTGGCAGACGTCAATCCCGGGACTTGGGGTTGCATTCTTATCTCTAAGCAGTATCCTAATTGCAAAGTAACTATTCTAGGTCTGAATGTCATGAAATTGGGACAGATTCTTTTTTTTAATGAAAGCAAAACAATGCAAAACAAACAAACAAAAACCACTACACCATACCAAACCAAATACACGGAGAAACTGGCCCTGTTTCTAAACATAAAATAAAATAGTAGTCTCTATTTGATTATTTATACCCTGCTTCATAAGCTAGTTTCCTCCTAACCACTTAGAATGTATTAATGCAATACGATTTAGATTTATAAGAAGTAATGATTTTCAATGTACTTACCAGTAGGAATAATATATACTAAAACATATTTTCTGCATCCCTCAATTTCCTTTCAAATATATGTATTTCTTTTTTATTCTGGGCAATGGTCTTAAATCCCTTTTCTGTTTGTAATTTAGTTTGTTCTTTGGTGTGTTTTAGATAAACTGACGAATCTAGATGATAGGACTGTTCAGCTGAAGATTTAGGCACAAATTCAGTTTTTGCCTAAATGTGGTATTATACCTAAAAAGATATGGGAGAAACTCTGGGTATAGCAGATGTGTAGCTACGCTCTGGATTTGGATTAACGCTAGTGTGTTCAAAACATCGGCTAAGTTAAAGAAAATGAAAATGTAGCATGCAGCTGTAGTTAGTGGGTTTGCTTTCTTATGTGCATAATATGAGCTTGTAATGGAAGTAATGTCATATAGTATTTAACTCTGACATTTAGTGTTTGCCCTGGTAGATGGTCTTCCCTTTACTTAAGTGCCATTACTTTTATGTAGTCCATTTTCATTGCATTTAGTCCCATTTTAGTAATAATGCTTGCATGATTTACCAGGCAAATGCAATCTTTGCCCTGAATGGCACAGTGCAAGAAAAAAATGGAAGCTGTTAAGAGGCTGAACGGCAAAAAAGTATTATTGACCTATGCTGGCAGCCATGTGTTTCAATTATGTTCAAGAATCCATTTGTCAAATAAGTGAAGCGATGTGGGACGTCAAGTTCAAGCTGGGGTTAGTGCTTTTCTACATCTGATATGATGTATCTTCTGTAGCCATTTAATTGAATTACCCAATTTATTTTTCAAGCAACAATGCTCTACCAAGAACCATGACATTAAACAATTAAATATGAGTTTAAAAGTCTGCATTTTGTGTAGTCCATCATTCCTCTGCAGCAGAAAGTGAACCCAAGGGCCCAAGGATTTCTGATTCTCATACAGTAAAAGTTGGTTTTCTGGGGTAACACCCCAAATGTTCTATGTGCAGCAAAATTAAAAGTAACTCTTCAGAATCCTTTTTCATTTTAGCAAAATAGTTATGTAAACATTGAGGGAATGATTGATATTGTTTAATAATTTTTGCAGCATACAGTTCTATATGTTAGAGCATTCTGGGATGCCACCATTAGCCCTTTGCTAATGCTCAATGGTTTGATCAATAATGCCTGGTTTTTGTGTTGCTACTGTAATAAACACACAACTGAAATCTTAAGCGTGAAAAAGAAAACTAATTTACCAAAACATTTGAAGTGGGTTGTGCTCTTAGGAACTTACTCTATTCAAAACTATTGAAGTCTTTGAGCCATTATTACTTATGAAGTCTTTAAAAGTTTTTAAAAAGTAGCAAGCTAAAGGCTCATAATTTTTCTCTTTAAAGGAGAGGGATGGAGGAAAAGTGAGACCATGAAAGAAAATCCAAACCCAATGCATTTTGGATTCAGTGTGCAGAATTTAATTTTACTTTATTTTTATTGAGTATTAATTCCATTTTCAGTGTCAAGGCTCCTTATTTTAGGTTGTTTTCTTTTGTTGCTAACTTAGACATACAGTTATGTTTTTGATCTGGGGAGAATAATTACTGAGACTCAGAGAACAGAAGTGACTTATATATTTTTTTCAATTAACATCCAACAATTAAATTTTAATATGGTCAGGGAATTGTTCAGATCCTTTTGTGTGGGGATACTGCACCTTTAATTATCTGCCCTCTGGTGCCAAGCCTTTTCTTTGAGTGCTTCCATAAAAGCTTATTGCAGCTAGTTATTGAGCAAATTAGTACTTGAGTTTTGGTGAAAAATGTCTTTATTAGTCCTAAAACTGGAGTCACTGTGCATTCCCAGAAGGCGTGATTTTGTTTGATGAATAAATCTAGTAATTACCCTGCTGTTAGGGCTGTACCGCAAATGTCATAAGCAGATAAACAGAGGGAGGAAGCCTTCCGTAAATTCTCTAATTATCTATGTTGGACCACTTATCGCCTGCAGATGATTTATGAGCATATTGATATATCCTTAAGTATGTTCATTTGAGTTCACAGATGCAAATAATTAAGGCAGTAGTCGTTTACAAAGAGGCTTCAGGTCAGGGTCATTTCATTATAAAACTTCAGTCTGCCTTAGACTCTACAACAGGATCTAGGTATCAGCTACTTGGCCAGGCTATTTCCTAAGAGATTTTTAATTTCCTTTCCCTTTCTCTTGTCTGTAAATGTTTTTACCCACACCCATATATTTTATTAAATAAGAAAAGTGCAAATTCTCTTTGTCATCATTTCTTCTTTTACTAAATATTAATTGTTTTATTTCTAATCTGCTTGAACTGCTTGGTGAAGTGATCACTAAGAAACATTGCAAAAACATTTATAACATATACGACATTTTAAAAAAATCTAAAAACATTTGAATATATACAGGTATTTATTTGTTTTCAAACTATTTCACTTTTAGTAATTAAGAACTTTCTTAAATTTAAGATAGTATTAACAATGCTTGGTTTTTATATTTATTTTATAACTGGGCAAATAACTAGAATTATAAATGACTATAAAATTATATTTCTTAACAATTAAAGCTAATCTGCCAGTCTACTGCAAGAAAAAGAAGTTACTCTGATTACAGATCAACTGTAAACATTGTCAGAAGATCATAATCCTGAAGGAGCACACCTTACTCCATGAAAACATGATGCTTGGAAGAAAACTATGCTAATGAGAGAAGAGTGCTGGGTTTATACTGTAGAGTTTCTTAAACTGCTTACAAAGACAAAACAATCAAGGACGAAGAAGAAGAAATTTAGAATATTACAAATGTCCGCATCTAATTGACTGTTTGATTTATGTGCAAAGAACAAATATGTTTGTATATATCCTTATTAAGCTATAAAATTTTGCCATACAATTTTAGGAAAAAGGAACTGCTAGTTCTCTTGGAAAATTTATTTCATTTTTGGATCAATGTCTAATAAAATCATTTAAAGATACTTATGTGTATACACATAATGTATATATATATTTAATGCAGAGGCATTCCAATAGTCTCAGGTATACACAAAGTATATACATACACAGAAATATTCCAGTACAAACACACACGCATACACACACACACATATCTATACATATGTATGTGTATATGTGTAAGTATGAGTACATATATACATGGTGTATATGTATACAGAAGCATTCCAGTAGTCTCATGTATGCACATAGTGTGTGTATATATAAATAAATATATATATACATATATATATAATCGTGCCTGTAGTCTCAAGTTAAGAGCAACTTGTGGCTTCTTTCCCTGGAGTGAGCCCATTCTGCAAGGACCCTTCAATTCCACTGATCTGTCTCTTGTTGCACAATGTGAATTCTCAGCAGAATTGATGCCTGATGAAAACCAAGGGACTGAGTTGAGATGAAGTGGCAAGACTCAATTGCTAGAAGTGTTTCATAGCATTTATAAGTGAATAAAAGCTATTCCGTTTAATTTAGTTTTATAAATATTGTTTCTTATTTGATAAATTATAGAATATTTCTTTTTAATATATATGTAAGTTATAGTTATATAAAGCTGTTATTTTTTGAAGACACTTCAGTAAAGGCAATTCTCTTCTAATATATCCTTCTTTTCCTCACCCCAAACATATTCTCAGGTCTCTCCCACATCCCATTCCACCTCACTACATGATCATTGTGTAACAGAGACCACATTCAGGTGCTTGTAATTCAGTACATTAAACTTGATATTTGTTCTTCCATCATGAATGAAAATAGTCACATATTATAAAGACTATTCAAATGAAAATAAAATTATAATTTTTTTCACCTAGTCAGTAAAATTACCCTGAATGTTAACTCACTTCTATCACAAATATAGAGTTGCAGAAATACACCTTATGAAACACTAATAAATTCAGTATTATCAGTTGTGCAAAAACTCTAAGAATTATAGTCTTTAATATAACCAATATTCACCTTTCTAGTACTTAGACCTGAAAATGACATGTATATAATCAGGGCACCTTGGAAAACTCCTTAGTAAACTGTACTTTTTTGGGGTAGATTATTCTTTAAATAGGTTTATTCATCCTATTTAAAGAAAATAGTTTGACATTATCAAGAAAACCATATTTTAGATAAGTACTATTCATACATAAATAAAGTTTAAAAAGTTGACAATTTTATAAGAAGACTTCTTTTACTCATTGTGTTATTTTATCACACACAGAACTGTTCATGTATAATATCATTACAGATGCTTAGATTTCCATTTTTTTTCTTTTGGTTTTTTTTTTTTTGAGACAGGATTACTCTGTGCAGTTTTGGTGCCTGTCCTTGATCTCACTCTCTAGCTCAGACTGGCCTCGAACTCATGGAGATCTGCCTGGCTCTGCCTCCCAAGTGCTGGAATTAAAGGTGTGCGCCACCACTGCCTGGCAGATTTCCATTTTTTTAAAGGAACGTAATCCATGGACTTTCCCCAGGTGCTAGGAGGTAGTCTTCTGACTCCAGCCCACCATCCTATCTAGCATCGTGCTCAGTCTGCTCTCACTCTTCAAGCTCCCAAGAAACTTCCTTTCTAGTAAACCCATTACTCATTGACATCAACTCTAGATATCATCTACATATCCATAAATGCATTAAACATTTCCATTTTCCAGAATCTAAATAGATTTGGCCAGATATTGTAGAAATATATTTTCTTGTATATTTCAAAATACAGATGTAAAATCAATAGTAGGATCAATTAATACCTGTAAACAAATTTGCTGAATTTGGTGAACATAAGCACACACATCAATGAATTTGCTTTAACATGTGTGCTCATTGTTTCCCAGATTCCATCTTTTAAATGATTTCGTTTTGTGTCTTAGTCTTAGAAATTTTACCATGAGCAAAATTTTACCATGTTAAGGAGAGGGCTGTGTTGAAATAGTACATAATGAAAATAAGCTGCAATATAACATTTATTTTTTATGAGAGAAGTGGAATTCATGAAATATTCTACCAGTTATTTTTCTGTTGCTATGAGAAAATACCATGACCAAAAGCAAGTTATGGAAGAAAGTATATTTTGGCTGATGGTTCCAGAGGAATAAGAGTCAGCCAAGGGGTGGGGGAATCATGGCAGCAAGTGACAGACATAGAGGTCAGGAGAGAAGCTGAGAGCCACCTTCTTCAAATGCAAGCACAAAGGCAGAGTGAGGGAACTAGAAGTGGACCAAGGCTACAATTTCTTGGAAGGCCCTTTCCCCACAGTGGTACCTTACTCCAGCATGACTGTACCTCCTAAACCTCCCCACATAGCTTCACTAACTGAGTACCCTTATTAAAACCACCACAGATATATTTATCTGTCTAAAGGTTAGTGTCATATAGAGTAAGTTATGTTTATAATAAAGGTGTATGTATACATGTGCACACTACTTTAAAAATTATCTCTTTTCATTGGATTTGCTAGTTCTTGAGTAAACACCATCCTTCTTGAAAAGTCAAAAACAACAACAAAGACAACAAACATAGTGAATGACTGCAGTGTGCCTGAATTTGTGCTTAAATTATAATTTCGGATAGTTGATTGACTATCAGATATTGACTCAGACATCTTTTGTGCCCCAAATTATATCTCAAAGTCTTTGTTCTGAGTATTTGTTGTACAGGCTAGACATTTCACCACATTCACTTGAGCCGCCTGCCGCCTGCCACTAGATGTAATTAGAAGGCAGACACATAGAATGCCTCTAACAATTTTTTACCTTCCAGAAGTTGATATTGTGATACCAGAATCAGAATGTTCTCACTTCTTGAGAAATCTTTTATTGAAGAAATTTAGTTATTACTCTTAAATTGATTTCCAAAAGAATCCTACTTTACTTACTATATCAGGGACGAGGAAAGATATATGGCAAATAAAGTGGCATTGAGAGTATGATTACTATAAAGTAGGTGTACATGATTATTTCATATTTAATCACACTCAACACCTACATAAACTCATATATGTGGGGCAAGTTTTCATGTAATGATGGTTCCTATAAAAGGGATGCATCAATAAACAGGTAAGCATGAGTATATGGGGCACGCAGTCACTGCCAAAGGCTCATATCTATGAGGAGCAAATTTACTTGTGAATTATACACAGTGAAGAAAGATGTGATGATAGAATTTTAAAATTATTTTTCTAATTGTTTCTTTTACCTATGAGACTATAATATAATTACATTTCTTCTGCTTCTCTTTCTTCCTTCCAAATTCTCCCATATAACTATCATTGCTCTCTTTCAAATCTATGGCCTGTTTTGTTATATACATATATGCACTATATATATATATAGTTATATACCTATATGTATTTACATACATATAAATTCTTAACTATATAAGTAAAAAATTCTCAGTCTGTATAATGTTATTTGTATGTATGTTTTCAGTGCTGATCATTTGGTATTGGATAAGAAATTGATGTACTCTTCCCTGTGGAAGACTGTTTCAACTGTTGCCAGTATTCCTTCATTGCCTGTGTTTCTTTGTGTAATGTTGAGGCCTCATGAGCTTTCAGCTCTCTGAGGTAGAAGTTAATTAAATACCTATTGCTGAAAACACAGTGCACTTCACACACTGGGCCCAGAGGCCTCTGGTATGGAACTGACTTGAAAGTCTCCTTTTTGTGGTCTGACTCTTATGGTACCATGCAAGTTTCCAAAGGATGGAAGCAACCAACAGTCCCAAGCAGCTATGATGTCTATGAAGCAGGACAATGACCAGTATGGAACAGTAGTCCTAAGGGTGCATTAGTGGCAAATATACTTGGAGGTAACCAACTGTTCTCTAATTGGATTTAAGACTCACTCAACAGTAGAAAAATCACGCCTGATACTAGAAATCTAGACAACTCCCCAGGGCTAGAGAACTCACGGGTCTTGGAGGAGTATCTAAAATCACTTACCAAAGAAACATAATCCATAACTGCATTATAAATATTTGCCCTTAAACCAACAAATAAGTGCAGTTTTCACTCCTCATCTAGGAAACATTTCTTTGTAACAGGAGACAACTGCAGAAAAAAAGAAATCAAAATGTCCAGTCCCAAAGGACACCTTTGTGACACAACTCCCACACCTGAGGCTCAGGGAACATCGTGGAAGATGGGGGAGAAAGAGTGTAAGAACCAGATAATCAGGGAGTTTGCGGTGTTTGTTGTCAGAAGCAACACCCATAAAGTCTCACTGACATGACTCCTCCAAAACGAGCTGAACAAGGACAACGTGATAGACTTGCTAACATGATAGCCGAATGCAGTGACAACATATCACCTGGTCACTTCTCATGACTCAAGTACAAGTTGTGTCCCTTCTGCAACTTTGATAGGATAGTAAATGCCCTAACGACAAAAAGAGCAGCAGTTACCTGGTTTTCTTGTCCCTTTTCCCAAGTGAGTTGATTTTCAAGAGTTAACTACTCAGAATCATTGGATTTCCTCTTTGCTCTTCACTATTCTCACTCAAATATTAGCTTGTTTCTATTAGCATGACTCTACTAAATCCCATGTCTTATCAGATCAAGTATACCCAATAGAAAGAAGGTGGAGGGATAGAACTGCCACAAATGATGATTTGCCCATTCTGTAGTTACTTCACTGAGTTTATCTAAAGAATAACCATAGAATTATGACATTAAGGACAGAATATTCTCCTGGTCCTGTCTGCTCTCATTTTCTGCCACTAAATAATTTTCTTTCCTTTTTCTGTTAATGAAAACTCTAAACATCTTATGTGAATGTTTGTTTCTCTTAAAATCA
This sequence comes from Peromyscus aztecus, assembly GCA_902168405.1. Lineage (NCBI taxonomy): Eukaryota > Metazoa > Chordata > Mammalia > Rodentia > Cricetidae > Peromyscus > Peromyscus aztecus. Next base: position 27,128 of record CABHPQ010163710.1, on the reverse strand, counting down.
TTGCCTTTGATTTTTATTAGATAATCTAAAAACAAACAGACAAGATACTACAACCAAAGGAAAACTCCATTCAACTCTAAAATCACTGGATGCAAGGTTTGTAAGCCACGTATTGTCTGTGATTGCTGCTTAAATTTCTTACTCTTTTTATTAAAATTACATAGTGTGATTATCTATATATTAAATTGTGGGTAAGCTGCAACAGTAGCATACCATTTTTTGCACTTTCTCAAGTTGTAATACTGTGTTTCTTATTTATTTGTGTTTTTGTCTCACTGCCTTCAGTTTTCTTTTCCAGAAGCATCAGATCAAAAGGTATTCAAAATACAGAGGAGAGTGAAAAAATGGAAGCACAGTAATTTTTATTCTTTTTAGGTTGCAGATTTCTGAAGACTGAACAACAGATGAGCTTTGGATGTATTTTAGGTTCATCAGTGACTGCAATTTTGGGAGTTTATCTTAAAAATATAGTACCATCAGGTGGGAAATCATTGATGAGTGATATGTGAAAAGGTTGTTCAGTGGGATGGCTTGGATCCTCTCAGCTCAGAGCCATGGATTCTGTGAACTACACACAGTATGGTATATATTACACAGCATTTTCAGCTTAACTAGAGAAAGCACAGATATCCATGAAGATTACATTTCCATGAACCTTACTGTGAATTACACAAAGCCAAAAAAAAAAATAACAAAAGTTACAGCTAAAATGTTAAGGCTTTGATGTATTAATGGAAAATTGAATAAAAATATGCCATATAGTTTGTCCTACAAAGCATTGGCATACTATACAATATTTGAAGGATGCTTGGACTTTAAAATGATAGCATTTAGACATTACAGACATATCTATCACTCCATCTTGTATCAAAAATATTTTATTCTTTGGCCACGAAAGTCTAGAAGCTTCGGTTTCTTTGCGGAAGATCGCTTAATAGGATAAGATATGTTTTAATCAATAGTAACTATATAGAAAACCATAGAAAGTGATGGAATGGCATAGAGATTTCAGAAATAATCCTATGCATATACAATTAACTTTTCTTCATCAAGCCCGCCAAGAATGTTGTTACAAAAAAACCAGATATCTATATGAAAAAGATAAGATTGGGCATTTATATGTCACAAGAATTAATTTAAAGAACACTCAAGATTTAAATATAAAATCTGAAGCGTGCATTTCCAGGATAAAGCACATAAGTGGAAACTCTTCCTTACGTTAATCTGCATTTCCATTACTATGACATTGAAAGCGTAGGTGACAGAAGATGCAGGAAGGGACATGTGAGTGTTGTGTCAAACTAAAGAGTTTCCCCGGTTGGAAGAAGCCATCAGAGGTGACAGGCAAACCACATGATCGAGGACAACATGGACAATTTGGTCTAGTGAAGGGCTAATTTCCAGAATGCATGAAGTCTAAAAATACTCAATAGAAAACAACAAATATATAAAATTAACCTCATGGTCACCAACAGGTGGAGAAAAAAAAATGTAGCGTATTTTTTTTAAATGGAATGTTGTTTACTGATGAAATGAAATCTTACTTCTTGTGACAAAATGAGTGAGTGTGGAGAATATGATAGAAAGAAAAATACCCCAGCCACAATACACAGATACTGTATAATTGCACTATATGCAACATCAAAAAGTTAGTTATAAATACAGAATAGGATGCTCCTTGCCAGGGAAAGGAAAATGAAACAATGTGAAATTCAATGATACAAAGTTTCCAGATGCAAGAAGGAAGGAAACCTTACAGAGGGATGTTGTCCAGTGTTGGGCTGATCCTTAATACTGTATTTTCACTTTAAATATGTTATTTGTCAGATCACATGATATTTCTGCCGTAATAATAACTAATGGAAGAAATGCTCCTTTTATATAACAAAAGCATCTCAGCACAGAATAGCTTGGCTAAGTGTATTGTTAAATAAGTAAATTGCAGATAAAATAGACAGAAAAGAAAGTAGATCATTTTGATTGGCATAGATAGATAGATGGTGTAGACATGTCAGGGACCTTAACTGTCATTCAGAGAAATACCTTCATTTCAAAACATGTCATGTATATTTTGTGGGGTGTGTAATATAGATGAATGACATTTGTTATAATAATTAAATACTTCGAATTTTAATTGAAGCAAATCTTGCATAATGCAAAAGTAATTTTAAAACTTTTCTATCAGTAGTAAAAACTTTCATCTGCTCTTAGATTTTATTTATTTATAAATATTTTAATCATTTCAAATATATTGCATACCTTACAAAAAATTGGTCACATGTTACTAATTGGTTAACTTATTTTCAATGTTTCACATGAACAAGTTATAACAATACAAAAATCAAACATGTTAAAGATTTAACTGTAATTCATTGAAGTTTGAATTTTTGCAAAAGTAGGCTTGACTTCCCTCTCACTGTGAAATACTAGGACTATGTGTGCTATTTTCCTTATCTCACACTGCCTGCAAGTCTGCCTGGAAAGAATTGCTTTCTACGTTAAAACACTGATCCCTGCAGGTGGTCCATTAAATAATTATCAATCCATGTTCTGTTGTTAAAGTTAATTTATTCAGTGGATTATTTTTCTCCTTGAAAATATAAAGAAATCAGAGCTCAGGAAATTGCACTTTTATGAAAGTGGCAAAAGGGAAATTTTCACATTCCGAGGACAGATTTGACAGCCTCTAGACTGCGCTGAGCCGTGGTCGGAGTATCACACTCATAGTTTAAAGGGAAGAGTCGGACAAGCAAGCAACAACCCAACAGCAAAATTTTATCTACTTCTGTCTTGGAAGAGGCTTGTCCTTGTTTGAGATAAACATTTAAGACACTAAAAAAAAAAGAAATTACTATGTAGTTTCATGGTAAATAATGTTTTGTGTAGGCCAGGAAAAATGAATACAAACACAAAACTCATCAAAGATACTGAAGGATAGATACAGGCTGTAGGTTTGCCCCCTTTCTTAATTCCTAATGTAGTGATGGCTTTCCCTTACATTATTTGCTTTTCTTCCCTTCTTTCTGACTTTAATCTCATACATATTCAGGCTTCTTTTCTTTCATCCAAGCTACCAGCAGCTCCTTTAAAAAGGATGAAGGAAGTAAAAGGATAAATTCATAACCCAAAATCTCTTGGCTCTGCTTCCCATCAAATTTCCACTATTGACAGACCCTTTCTTTACCCATAGTGAAGGCTGCATGGTGACTGACAATAGTCTCTGAATTTCCTTTTCAGTCACCTCACAACAGTTCAGTACACTATTGTTGTGTTGTGTGGTGCTATGCTTTTAAAAATGTTTAAAAGGAATAACTAAAATTTCAAAAAGGAATGACACAAATACACCGAAAGGAAACAAAGAAAATCCTGTTATTCCATATTGGTGGAGTTGTAAGCTTTCTGCATCTTATTTCTCTAGGTACCCTTCTTCCCTGCTAGAGAATAATTTCTTCCCAGGGAACTCAAACTCTTCACTTTTCCTAAACACTTCCTTGTCATGATCATGCATTTGTAGATTCCTCTCATAAAACATGGCATGACACTGGTGATCACAATAACATGTTTCTACAGATCATATGACATTGATGATCACCATAAAACTGGCAATCACCATAGCATGCTTCTACAGATCAGGTGACATCGGCAATCACCACAGCATGCTTTACCAGATCAGGTGACATCGGCGATCACCATAGCATAATCATGGAGATCAGACTAGCACCAAGAACAGCCCTAGACCTGTTTATCAGTAGTCATACATTTTTTTCATAGTATTTTTTGGGTGATTTTGAAAAGCTGTACTTTGAAAAGCTCGTGTGTTGTGTAATTGAGATTTTTATAGCTCTAATATTATAACAATACTTGCCTCTGTTTCTCTGACAAAGGAATAGCATATCTTAATCACTGGTACATAAAAGTTACTTGCTGTAAATTATAGAATGATGTAATAGAATTAAAGAAGTAGCATATGGGGCCATACATATAAGGTACAGCTTAATTTAAAAGTATAATTAGAATTTTTAGTGATATGGAGAAATGCCATAAGTATATCATTGGTGAAGATAACTGGTCACTGACTGGATTCTGAGGAAATTTTTTCTCTCTTCTACTACTCCACAAATGTATTTTATGGAAAGTAGCATACACAAAATGATGGAGGGAATATTTTTGTTTAAAACTTCACTCTAGGAAGATCAGTTTCAGCAAAACCAAGATAGTTAAGACAAAACACATTGCTTCAAATATTACAGAAAAATAACTGTTTGTACTAGTGGTTGCTAGATGTGGGACATGAGCATGAAACTCGCTAAAGGTGGTGCCAATAGCAGTTCATCATGCTGCTGTGACATCCTGAACGGTCAAGACGTGGCTTTTGTGGTCAGCAGAGGCAGAGGCTGCAGGGGCAGAGACAGCACCAAACTGGACTAAAGCCTGGGAGCAGTTTGTTATATAAGAGAATAGAATAATTTATATTTGATACACAGCTGAACATGTAAATGCAAGAATGACTGATATAAAGGAGTGTGATAGTCATTACATAGCAGTACTCAACATTTCATAGTTTAACCATTTACTCAACACTAACCCTTTAATTTCACAACACTCTGAAGGATATATTTTTACTATCACATATAACAAGTAAATAATCTGGGCTATAGAGAGATAGGAAAGTTTTCCAGAGTTGAGAAACATGGATTAGGTACTTCTGTCTGAATACCTTATCCTAATCTGCACATTTTCAACTAACATTTTCAGATTACTCTTGTTTTGGACTATTAAAGTAATGTATCTGTATTTACTTTCAGTTATATTCATGGTATTAATACAATTTTAATGACGCATTTCATGTTGACCTGCAATATGAAATTAGATTAATTACAGCCAGAAAAAAGACCATGCCCAGGACACCAGGCCTTCTTTGCTCTGAGCTTGTTCTCGGGCATTTTCATTTGAACCGTTTTATCTTGCAATTGCAGTTTAAATACAAAACTATACAGTTCATCTTAACTAATATGTGAATTGCCTTTTTAAAGCCACTTTGCAGGATTTTTCTCCTTAGTTCTATTTATCAAATGTTTATAATTTTACGGATCTAGAAAATTAAAAATTACATTTATGCAATCAGTCTGTACATTTAATTCATTATTACAAAGTTTCTTTAGGACTAATTATAGTGTGTGTGTGTGTGTGTGTGTGTGTGTGTGTGTGTGTGTGTGTGTGTGTTTAGAGTTAATAAGCTTAGATACTAGGGGGGAAAACAATGAAAAGATTATACCACAGATAATTAATAAAAATCAATTAGGTTTGTTAATGAGTACTCTGTCAGTACCCAAGGTGGCAGAAACCAGCTGGGGGGAGGAAATCGGGATCCTGGAAGAGGACATTTAGAGTAGTTGAGTCCTGCTGAGAATTTGAGAGGAAATAAGTGTAAGGAGCACTCCTTGGGTTAAAACTGACTAAATTTTCTCTTGAGATTACAATTCCTCTAGCTAATAAATCTAGTAAAAAAGTGATTCACCTTTAGTGGATGCCATAAAGCATTCTCTGAAGCCTTAAGTGCATTGCTCACTGCCCTGTATTAAAAACAAACTCATGGCTGTAAATGTCAATGACTAAGAACATTGGAGCCCGTCATCTTCCTTATGTGGGCAGGGAAGCTGGAAGCACCCATTACCTCTTCTATGACTGTTTATATTATGTTTGTATAAATGGCAAAAGTCAAACACGAGCTGACAGGGAAACACAAAAATCCTTCTTTCAATGGTCCTTGGACAGAAAACGCAGAAAAATTCCAATGAGAGTAATGACCTTCATAGATAGTTTCCCAGAGTACCCCATTCTTTTCATTGTTAATTATGTTTGAATTAATACTACTTCCTGTCTTTGTAATTAGCAATAGTTTGTGGAAATAATACCGAAGAGATTATCAACATAGGAACAAATTAAACAAACTCAGCATGTCATAGGTTTATCATTTAAAACTGTTTACCACTTCTTCACATAGCTTTTGTTAATAATCAAGGACTGAAAACAGAAATTCTAGCGTTCATATAAATTTGCATATGAATGGTATTGTGAACAGATGATATCAGTTTCCAGCACCTGCCACAATACCTATGTCTGTATGACTGCTCGCCAGTCTTCCCTTTGCACAGAGGATACAGTCTAAAGAAACTTTTCAAGTGATAACTCTCTAATACACAGTTTATATTCTGAGAGGTAGTAAAGCATTGTAAAGTAAGTCACATGATATTTCTCTTTAAATGTATCAGTAACTCATTTTCTATCATGTTGGAGACCTGAGGCCTTGTTAATTAACCTACTCAACCATTTAACTTAGAGAGATTTGACATGGCATAAGGACAAGGCATTGGATCTTTAAACAATTTAGATTCCCTCCCCCCGACCTTTTTAGTTTTTTGGATTTTGTTTTGTTTTGTTTGAGACAGGGTTTCTCTGTGTAGTTTTTGTGGCTATCCTGGATGTCACTCTGTAGACCACGCTGGCCTCGAACTCACAGAGATGCACCTAGCTCTGCCTCCCATGTGCTGGAATTAAAGACGTGTGCCACCACCACCCGGCACTTTACCCCCTTTTTAATACACACAGTTCAGAGATTAAAATGCATATATGCACATTGAGCAAAATCATGGTCTACACTACACTTATTTAGATAAATCAGATTATGATTTCCCATTCAACACTTAACATTGAGACCTTTCTCCATTTTCCTCAAGTATATTTCTAATTTCCTATGATACACCAATACTACTCTCAGGTTCATAGATTTATATTTTCTTTAATGGATACAATTGCAAGTGTTTTATGCTTTTCTTGAAAATATGAAAAATTAAAGAGTGCATCTTATGTACTTTAGGAATCTAGAGATGTTTGTACCCACAAGTGATGAAGTTGTTTATGAATAAGTTATTTTATAGAGCACATGTGCTCTTAGTTTTGTCCTGTTCCATTTAACCTTTGCTATTCATAAAGAAGTCAGATACCATTATTCATATTCATTAACTAGTTAGGTGAAATTTTCATCAATAAGAATGACAGAATTGTTTCTGGAAGGTGTTTCTTAATTTTGGAAGTAGTGTGAATCCAAGTTGACAAATTGAATTGACTTAATCTTTGAGATGAGGAGATGCAATCTAACTTCTAAAATGCATAGAACCACAAAAAACAACATGTGTCTCAAATTAATCATCACAGCCTCAAAATATAAAACAGTAACATGTTTAGCTTTGGAGTGCTAAATTCTGAAGAGATTTTAAGTATCACAGACTTTTATGTAGGCAACATCTGATTTAATGCTTTCTCTTAAAGGTGAGGGAAATTGAGACCATAATAACTTATTGATAACAATACATTTATTACTAAACCATGTCCTTTGACCTTGTGAAAACCTAAGTTCTAGCTCCAGCAATGAATACTTGGTCATACTATTTACCTTCTCCACTTCTTTTTAGTTAACCTGAAAAGAAAATAATAATTATGTCAGTTTCATAAGCTTGTTGTAGCAATTAAGATGAATTAATTCAAAATTCAATGGTGACCTATAAATTATGTAGCTGTCATAATATACTCATAGCATCTATATCACACCTTTGAAGAACTGACAACTGATAACAAAACTAGAGGCAAATATCTATTCTGATTGAAGTTGTTACCTTGTTAATGCATGTACGTGTGATGGGACCTGCAAGATAGTCAAGATCTTCCTACAAAGTCAAACAACCTGAGTTCTAGCCCTGGGATGTACATGGTGTCAAGAGAAAACTGACTCCTACATTTATTCCTCTGATCCTCTGACTTCCACATGTGTACTTTCACACACACACACACACACACACACACACACACACACACACACACAGACACCCACACACAGGAACATGAACCTATACACACAGGAAAATGTATACACACACATACACACATGTTGTAGAATATTATTTTAACTATGTAAAGATGTGTTATATTTGTTTTTAACTATGTAATATTACTTTTAACTGTGAAAAGGTGTGTTACATTTGTTTATGCTGTATTTGTTTAACGACGTAAGGATGTGTGTTTACATTTGTTTCTCCTTGACTACCTAAGGCACCTGATTGGTCTAATAAAAAGCTCAACAGCCAATAGGTAGGAGGAGAAGGATAGGTGGGGCTGGCACGCAGAGAGAATAAATAGGAGGAGAAATCTAGAAAGAAAGAAGAATGAGAAGAAGAAGAGGAAGGAGGAGGAAGTTGAGGAGGAAGAGGAGGAGAGAATGAGGGAGAAAGAGAGAGACAGCCCATGGCAAAAAGCCAGGCAGCCCCACCAGATGCAAGAAGCTGTGAAAGTAAGACATACAGAAGAAAAGAAAAGTAAAAAGTCCTGAGGCAAAGGGTAGATAAAGATATACAGGTTAGTTTAAGTAAAAAGACCTAGTCAGAAATGAGCCTAAGCCAGGCCGAGCATTCCTAACTAAGAAGTGTCCATGTCATGATTTGAGAGCTGGTTGGAGGCCCAAAACGAAAAATCCTGGTACACACACATACACACAAACACACACACAAACACAAAACACAATTTTAAAAATAATACATCATGATTAAATACGTCATGGAATATGCATGTTGTTAGAAAGGAGGCACAGTCTCTGCCCTTAAATATCCATGTTCTGACATTAGATGAAGAGCCTTCTGTGTGGCTGGAAGTGTGGGACAGCACTGAAGCAATCACATATTTACACTGGATGGAACATCTAAAAAAGGAGATTTCAGTAGTTCTTGAAGTGTAACCAGAAGAGTTTCTAGGAGAGAGAAAGACTTCTCCCTGTGCGCACAGAAAAGGTGGAGCACATGCTGCTTCTGTAGCTTTACCGTATACTTTAACCTTCAGAGGCAAGGATAGAATAGTCTTTTGTGTAACATAGACAACTTCACAGAAAAGAAAAGCAGGAGCGAGCAAACAGCCTGGCTGGAAACGAAATTGAGGAAATGAGTTTGACCCTCACATTTTGAGACATGTTTGAACCACAGCACTGGGAAAGTAGAAACTGGCGTATTCCTCTGGCTCACTGACCTATCAGTCTAGTCTATTGAGTAAGCTTTGGGTCCCAATGAGAGACACTGACTCAAAAGTGAAGGTGGATGGTTTTTTCAGAAGGACAGTTGATTGACTTCTGGTATCTTATATACACATTTCCATGTGTGCCTGAAAACACACACACATCAGCACAAACTCATAAACTCAAGCACAAACATTTGTATGCACAAGCATGTGTAACACACACACACACACACACACACACACACACACACACAAATGAAGACCAAAAACTGAGCTAAACCTTGCAGTCTTGCTTACAGATTCTGTACAGTTGTATCAGCTATTTCCTACATACTCTTAAGCAAATTAAGTTCATGCCCACACTGAGATCATTATAGTGTGTATTCTTCCACAAGTCAGTCAGTAGAGCTACATGGCAATTTAAAGGTACTCTGTGTTTCTATGGACAGGACTCAGGTAACTAAATTATTGGTATAGGAGTGTAGCTCAGGAGTAGAGGATCAGTCTATCACATGCAGAGTCATAATTTGATCACAAAAGGTGCATATACACATGTGCAAAGAACAAAATTACTATCAGGGAGATCTGGAAATGATAGAGTTTGGTGTGCTTTGCTTATAGGCTTTAAAAGCATCATGTGAATAGGAAGAGTCACAAGAGTGCAGTTGCTGCTGAACTGAACGTCCTGCACACTTCACTAAGTCTTTTACTCTCTAACTAACAGAAATGGATTTTTCAGTATCCATTTACACAGATATTTACACAGATATCAAGGTAAGCAAGGATAGAGAAATGTCAGTGTTTATAGGACAAATCAGAGGGCCCCGTAGAAGGCAGAATTGGCAAAGGAAGACAAACTGGAATGTGAAGAGTAAGGGCCAGGACAGAAAGTGTAATTCTGAGGCTTCTGGCTTTGTAAAGGACTGGAAAAACAGAAATCCCAGTGGAGACACATGAAGAGGTTCTGTTAAATTCAGAATGTGGAGATAAATAAAGCTTTAGGGATAAAATAACATCATTAAGTGAATGAATGCTGGATATTGGATTATGTTAGTCTTGATATTAGAAATGTTTAACTATGTATTAAAATTATTAACTATTCATTAAAAATATTAACTATGCATTAAAATTTTAGTGTGTTAAGAATTTAAAATAGTTGTGACCATAATGGTGATATAAAGCCAAAATAAAGGCAATATTCAAGCATATTTAAATTCTAAGAATTCTAACCTTTATTTTCCACATCAGGTATAGACATTTCTTAGTAACTGATCCTATCCATTAATATTAAATTCCTGGTAAGAATAAAGTTAGCTCACCAAACAACTTCTTAACATGAAAAACAATTATGATGAAATATTATTCATTTGGCTATAAATATACTTTATTTGTGTAAGTTTATGCTTTATTTATATTTTTATACACAATTATATATGATTGTGAATATACCTCAACATATAACTTTGAATGTAAATCTTTGGATATTGATATTAATTTTTATTGTGAGTGAATTTATTAAATTTAGTATTGTCAAAGCAGTCACACGTAGAAATGAGTGTTGGCAGTTAAAGCTGGGTCCCAATTGAAATGAACATTCATGATTTTGTGGAACATTTTTATGTCTGATATAGTTGGTATAAACAGAGTCTGTGTCACTATAGAAATTATTATGTGTAATTCACAGCTCAGGCTAAGATATAGATTAAAATTTAACAAAGGAAAATATTGTTGTAATACACTTGAAGATGAGAAGATCATTTGTCTAATTTGGAAGAAAATGTACATGTCAACAATGTTTTAATGGGTTTACTAAAATTTTGAGTCATAGTTCCAATTTAACATTTCTGAAACTTATTTGAAATGTTATTAACTTCTCAAAATATGATTTAGTTGGATTGTGAACAGTTAAATCCATAAAACACTAAATTATAGACCACAAAATCCATTATTCATTCACACAGTAGTTGCCATTTATATGCTTATTTGGTTTGAGTCTCAAAACTACGCGAAGGATTACTAGTCTAGGACCAAGTTAAGATGAAAAGGTGAGATTGTGAATTGTTGAGAAACCAGATGGACTAGACAGACATTTCTTCTAGTTCAAAGGGGAAAAGTGACCACTTATTGACCACACATTTTCGGCTCCTAAATAGTTGTTGAACATCTGGGTTAAAATAATGACTAGACTGGTCTGATTTGACTATTTGTGAAAGAGTGGCACAGATGTTATGAGAGTAACCAAAAACTTTCTCATTAGATGTAAGCCTCTATCTGAAGACAAAACTCATACCAGACATTACTATCAGAATTGAAAATGTGTGGTCAATAAGTCATAAGCCCTATCTAGGGAGAACTGGCTACTGGCTACTGCTAAATAGAATTAGTATAATGGATACGTCTACAAAACAACTTCTGCACCTAAGACTCAGGGAACACTGAAGAAGAGGGGATGGAAATATTTTAATAGCCAAAGTCAGGGAGTTTGTTGTGAGATTATGTATCTTACTAATGTCAGAAGCTATACCCATAAATTCTCACTAACACAATGGTCTAAACATGAGTTGAAAAAGGACATCAACAATACACATGGCAAAGTAGATGTGGGAAAGAACAAAATGCCTCAACCCTACATAAGAATGACAGGAAGCTAAGGATTGCCGAGAATGTGATATTCTTCTCCATGGATGAGCACACCAATTTGTTATCCAAAATCAAATGGCATATATACATATGTGTGTGTATGTAAAAACAATGACAAAAGAGGTCATACCTTTGAAAGAGAGCAAGTTGGAATATATGGAATAATATGGAGGCAGGAACAGGAAGGGAGAAATGATGTAATTATATATATCCAAAAAGAAAGAAAGAAAGAAACCACTTTTAATACCTTATTACTCTACCCATAGATGAGGGCATCTATCAACCCTCTTCAGAGAAGCTTGTTCTCAAGTAGATGACAATTAACCCCGACACCCACAAACCCGTCAATTTGTGGTAAATAAGAATGTTATCATTAAACTGGTCATGTTACCACATCATTCCTTATGAGGCATAGGTATCACTGGAGAAGAGCTGGAAAAATAGTAAGAGCTATAGGTGATGGATGACTACAGCAAAACAATGTCTTTTAGACACAACCAGGTGATAGCACTTGGAGACACACAACAATTGTGGCAGCATGTACAAAACCCGTGCAAACTCAAGATCCACAAAACTCTGACATGGAGAGATGGAGGTGGCAAGGCTTCCTAGTCATTTGAGGAGTTACTGGCAATTAATAACTTCTAGGAGAGGGAATGTCAGTTGCCATTAATGGTATGATTTCTGGTAAGTTAACCATGCTTCAGGGCAGTCCTCACTCAAGAGTATTTTGTTGAGTCCTGCTCAATCTGTTGAATAGTTCTGATAGGGGGAATGTGGAATTGGGAAATGATAGCTGTGAAATATAGATGTAGATGAAGAAAAAGACAGACACAAGATAGCTTCAGGAGGCATCTGGGTCAATACCACAGATGCCTGAATTTTATTACTCACAGCCTTTATATATGCAAAGGAAGGAAGTCAAATGACCTGCCTGGTTCAAGGTACAAAGTACAATCAAGTGTAAACAACTCTTTATACTCAAGGCATCTGGTGACCACGCCTTAAGGCAAAATATCCTGTAGTTAGGCCTTGAAGTATAAGACAACTGGTATTCACGCCTTTGGCCAAAACATCCTATTATGCAGCCTTGCAGGGGAAAAGAGGCTTGAACTCTCTGACCTTGAGTCAAGATGAAAACAAGCCACAACCTAGGGTCTCTGTGGACCCCCACAGTATTTGTAAGAAATACTAGACTCAACAGGTCTTAAAGTCATATAACACAAATTTTGTTGAGTTGGGAGGCGGGGGAGGAGTTGAGTGTTGGAGAATATGATTGAAATATATGATATGAAATTCTCAAAGAATTAATATATTATTATTAAATTTTATTTTATTTATAGTTTCTTGTTGAAATAAGTATAACTTAAGTTGATGCATCTGTAGTCTTAACATTCAAAAGAATGAGGTATGAAGACAGAGCCTTCAAGGCAAGTCTGTGCTACATAACAAGATCCTACCACAAAAAAAATGAAAAAGAATCTAACCAATAAGATATTTAATTTATAGAAATGAAAAGCACCATGGTTTCTGTACACTCTCAATTACATGAACTCTGCTAAACAGTGATTTTTCAGATATTGTTTTCATTTGTGCTGAGTGTACATTGATCACTTTTATTTCAAAGGCAGATTTTGTACAGCTTGTCAACAAGTATAGGCTGTTTCATTATAATATACAATTAATAAGGAATGTGTAACCATAATACAATTCTAGTCATATACCACTGAATGTATTTCATATTTCTTAATGATTTTGATAATTAAAGGAAGTATGAAGTACATACCACATATTATGCTATATACTCAGTGTAGTGGGAGTGATGCTACATAATAACTGTACAAAACATTATATCTGTACATGTACACCATTGCTATTGGCTCAGAGCAGTTTACTGGATAAATCTGAATCAAACTTGGAGTGCTGGGATTCCAGGTCCTTTTATGTAAACTGATGAGATAACTGAGAGATAACAGAATTATACCAGGAACCAAACGGATAAGAGGTGTAAAATGCATTCTTTGAAGTCCTGAACATTTTTTTGTTTATTTATCTATCAAAATTAATTAACTCCATAGCTCCACTTTGGTATGTGTTATTATTCTCTATAGCCATATTTTATTCTTTCAAAAAATAGTATGAATATTTTAAAAATAATCTAAATTATGTTTTTGTATGTGTATAAGCTGAGTGTTATAACATATATGTGTTTATGTGTGTATGTTTGAGAGTGATGACATATATGTGCAAGTGTACATGTGTGCCAATGTGTACATATGGTGATCAGAGGAGAGTCTTGGCTGTCAGTCCTCATCCTTCACTTTGGGTGAGGTAGATTACCTGTTCACTGCCGTATATGTCCATCCAGCTGACCCATGAACTTCTGGATGTACCATCTCTGCCTCCAATCTTGCCACATACATACTGGGATTACAGATGATCCCTAATTCATACTGCTTTCTGTATTTTCTGGAGAACTAAACTGAAGTACTTATGTGTCTAAGGCAAGAACAGTATCTACTGATGTATTTCTCTACTTATTAATTACTTCTTATTTTTATTCTGAATGAAAGTTTCCTTATTATTTAAAAACCACAGATAAGTGTCACATGGAATGTCCATCTTTAATGTGGTTTATCGATCTATGATTAATCAGGAATAATGAAGTGAGGATTTCTAGAGAGACTTGGGAGACAGAGAAATAACCCTATCTCCTCTTCCAACAGCAAGATTAGTTGTAATTTTTGCAGAAATTGACTATGAATATTTCTAGCCCTTGGCAAAGCTGAATTATATTCTTTGCATATCCATTCAAGGAGAAAGTCAGAATTAACAGCAAAGCCTGATATAGCAAAGAAAGGTGAAAGATTTTCTATTAGGCTTTTACTTTGATCATAAAGATTCAGACATATCCATCAACCCATATCTGCGAGAGTGTATTATAAAGGTTAATGAAATTTTATACCTTTTTGGGCTTATAACTAAATTGCCAGGTTAGCAAGTTGAAGAATTTTAGTACTGAAGATTGTCCAGTGAAATTCTCTGGAGACAAAAATGAGATGCCTTTACAGTTTGTTTCCAAACATAGAGTTCTCAGAAGTATTGCACATGGTTATGAAGCTGTTTACAAGAACCATGTGGAGCTAATCCTTCCTCAAAAGGAATTGGGAAACCTCACAAAATTCTTTATGTGAAAAATTACAGTGTGATCTATATATAATCTATACCTCTTTCCATCAAACATTCACCATTTAATAATTTCAGGGAAACAATTGGTCCAGAAGTTTGCAGCATTAGGCTAGCATTCACCACACATATCAGATGGCACAGCCATGGGTTAAATGAGCAGGCTTGGAGTATTATTTTTTTTAAAAAATTGAAAGGTTGCCGCAGTAATAAAAAGGTTGAATGGTAATGCCTCTAATTGAACAGTAAGGCCTCTTTCCTATTAAGTCACTCTTTCATCTGTCTTTTTAATTATTTCATTATCATTTTGTACTGCAGTTCACAATGAAATGACCATTTGTGTTTAAGTGAAAGCTAATTATTAGGACTGAATTATTGTGCAGTTTATTGATCCCTATGGTGGATTAAGGGCTTTAAGTTCGTCTAGACAGAATAGTTAGCAAAATGACAAAAGGAAACATATAAGGCCCTTGGGAAGAATCCCTATGCTCCATAAGCAATTAATGCCTGCCAGGTAATGGAATTTAAGTTTATACTAAATCCAGCAGAGCTTTGACATTTCAACTGCCTTATAAACACATTAGTCTAATGAATTAAGACTTATGAATTGTGTTTAGACACAAGAAGGAATAGTAGGTCTGGAGTATTTTTAGCTCTTCATTGACTGAATGAAAAATAGATCATTTTTCTCTCTGAATCTGATGAAAAATTAAACGTGTTCCTTGTGTTTCTCTCAGCTCATTCTGTTCTCTGTTGATGACTGTGCATTAACCATTCCCATTTCCCAAAGAACTCTAATCTTCTTTATGGGTATGAAATGTATATAGTGATAAACCAGGAAAGGAAGAGTCACCCCCCACCCCATGTGCACGCATACATGCACCCATGCGTACACACACACACACACACACACACACACACACACACACACACACACATTTGCTCTGAGTAAAAAGCCAAAACAGTTATCTCAACCCAGTGCTGGCCAAATTTGAAAGCAATTTTTCATTATGGTGACAGTTGTTATCAGTCAGGATTTTGGTAACAGTTTTGGGAATTACAATCAGTTAACACCAGTGTGTAGTCAGAAGTTTTTCTGTGTCCTGCCCAGTCCTGCAGCCACTTAGACTCAAGTAAACACACAGAGGTTTATATCAATATATGAACTAGATGGCCTATGGCTCAATTTTCTTGCTAATTAACTCTTAAAGCTAAATCCAGTCCATTTCTATTAATCTATATGTTGCCATGTGTTCCATGGCTTTACCTGTGTGCCATTACATGCTGCTCCCTGGACAGCGGAATGGTGTCTCCCTGCCTTTCCTTTCTCCTTTCACTATCTCCCTTGGATTTTCCCACCTGGCTCCATCCTGCCCTGCCATAGTCCAATGCAGCTTCATTTATCAATCAGTCAAAGCAACACATATTCATAGCATACAGAAAGATATCCCACAGCACCAGGGTGCTACCCCCAGAGCCAAGCTTCAAATATTCACTTTCCCATCTTCATTTCCCACCTTCCCATTAATATATATATAATATATATAATATATATATTTATATATATATATAATTCATCATTGTGATTACTTATATACTAAACAAGTTGAAGTTACATGCAACAAAAAATGAATCAGTTTTACTTTCCCAGTCTCCTTTGAATTGATAATCATCTCCTTGCAATGAAACCCTTGAAGACATTTTAGTAAGAATAGCCTTCTCAGGAAGATCATGCATCCTTCCACCAGATGGGATCCGGGGATTGAACTCCTGTCAGTGGGTTTTGCATCGAGTGCTTTCACCCGTTGGCTCCTCTTGCTACCCTTGAATAGGGTATTATTTTAGATGTGCAGAGTTCAATGTTTTTAATGAATAGGTTTAGAGATTAAGACTGATACCAATGTGATATTAAAGAAGAGGAGAAGGATAACTGTGGTGAGAGGTTTCAGCAGAGTGGAATAGGTAGCTGGATAGGAGGTGAGGGAGGGATGGTCAATTAAAACTAAAGATTTATGAAGAAGCATTATGGCCACCCATTACTCTGTGATTTAATTTAAAAATACATGTTTTTTAAATAAAAGAAGGTTGACTGTAACAACAACAACAACAACAAATACAACCTCCTTATTCTTCTTTATTACCTTTCAAGCCAGGGCCTTGTGCATGATAGCCAAGTATTTTAGTAGTGAGATAAACTTCTGCTCCAAAAACAGACTTCTTTCTATTAAAAATAATGCCAAGGACTATATGGTGAAGACACATCAGTACAATTTATCCAGAGACACATTTTAATATTATATATTATATTCACTTTTAGGTGTTTCATTGCATGAATTTGGATTAAATTGAAGACATTCATAGGCACAAGATACAATCTATTTATCAAACTGCAGAATGTTTGTTTCCATTATATTTGTGCATAATTTTATAGCGTGTTTTTGACAGTGGCAAGGGAGCTCCTTTAATAAGCAAATGTACGTTTTAGAAGCAATATCTATAGACTTTTATGGTATTTAAACTAGATTAATCAGTGACGTATGATAATTTTGAAGGATTAAACAGACTGTCTGCACTTAAATACAAAACATTAATGGAGAATCTTGCACGAGGCAATATTTGTTATTATGAAATACAATAAAAGGATAATTGGTGGGGTTCTCTTTCTAAGAAAAAAGATTAGTTTACTCAGCCTAAGAAGCCAAATTAATGCCTAGGGAAATAGGGCACCCTGATTATGTGTAGACATGATGGTACCTACGTGATAGCCATCTGATCTTAAATCTAATATTGAGCTGTGAAATCATGTGTTTGTGTGGATGAATCCAAAGTGTGAACCTAGAGAAAAGTATTCCAAATACTCCAGGTTTATCAAAGCAGGGCTCCAGTCATGCCAATGCATATCAATATTCAAATATTGATGTGGGAAACTTTCATGATTTGGGAATTTTTTTATTTAAGAAAACATTTTCTAGCCCCCTGTATTTCATATGGTTGTGAAGTCTTTTTAAGGAATACTTGAAGCTAGCTTGAGTGATTCAAATACTTTGATGTGATAGGGAGTAAAACTTTAAGAAAATATTAATTCTCTTCATAAAAATTAATTATAAGAATCTAATCCTTGATAAGAGCAAAATTTGAAGCCAAAGGAGCCATTTTCTACATATATAAAAGTACAATTATTTGTTCTAGCTTTCTTTTTTGGGTCCCTCATGCACTGTGTTTTGATCATACTCACTCCCCTCCCCAACACCTCTCCAATTCATTCCCCTGTTTATCTACCCTCCTCTCTTCAACCCGTTTTACCTTTCCTATTCTATTTTGCCCCTGTAATTCATATATGTATGATATATATATCATACATATATATATCATACATATACACAGCTTCCCCTCTCTCTATCTTCCCTATTCCTCCCCACCTCTCCTCCCCTCTATATCTACTCCCTTTCTGTCTCTCATGAGAAAGAACAGGCTTCCAAGAGATAACAACCAAACATGACAAAAGAAAACATAATAAGACAAAACAAAACAATATCACAGGAAGACTGGACAGTGCAGTGCAGTCTCACAGCAAACTCTTTGTTTCTCTGGCTCTTCCAACCCTTCCTCCCTTCTTCTGAGGTTACCCCTGAGCCTTAAGTGTAGGTATTCTATTATAGGTATATTAATTGTGGCTGGACACAACGAAATAGTTATTCTGGCCATTTTGATCAATTGTGGTTGTTTTAATATGTTTTATTTTAATATGTTTTAATTTTATCAAATAGTTTCTTCCTTTTTTGCCTGTGTTTTGAGTTCAAACTTAAAAAGAAAAACTCTTGGACAGCCCAGTGTTCTGAAGATTTCTACTATATGTTTTTTATCCTAAAGTTTTCATAGTTACGAGTCTTTTGTTTGAGTATCAAGCCACATTGAGTCAATGTTTCTTTGTGTAGCAAGATAGAATTCTAACTTCATTCTTCTATGAATTAGTATACAATTTTTCCGGCAATTTTATTGGAGGTGATGTCATTTTAAAAATATTCATTCTTAGTGCATTTGATGATAATCACTTGACTACAGACTGCTTAAATTGTATTGAATTTTTATGTTGATGTATTCCACAACTTCACCAAATTCATACAATATTTTTGCAAGTTCTGTTAGAAAACTGAAATCTTATGAACTGTATCCTCTACACACAATGCAACAAAGCTAGAAATCTATAGCAAGAACTTCAGAAACTGTAAAAAGCATGGGAAATAATAGTGCTCCTCACAGCCATCTCCATGGGTGGACATGAACTCCATAATGAATTACAACAAAAAGAACAGTGTTGGAGATATCACCATATTGATTTCCAGTTATACTACAGAGAGTTTTAATACAAACAGCATGGTGCAAAAACAGACCTGTAGATCAATTGGGGCAGAGTAGAAAAGCCAGAAATAAACTTGAATAGCTACAGGCAACTGACTTCTGACATAAAAGCAAAAAGTATTTATACAAAAAAGATAAACTCTTCAAAAATGTTCTGGGACAACTGGATATTTAGAAAAATGAAACTAGGTCCTAATATCTCACCAGGCATGAAAATCTACTTTAAATGTATCTAAGACCTTAACATAAGACCCAAGGCTATGAAAATGCTTCAGGGAAGTGGAGAAATTACATATCATAAAAGGAGGTAAAGACTTTCTGAAAAGGATTCCATCCACTCAGGAAATATGACCAATTATGAACTAATGAGATTTTATGAAATTAGGATGCTTCTGTATATCAAAGGAATCTTTATTTAGTGAAGAGATCCCACAGAATATGAGAGAATCTTTGTCAGGTATACATCTGACAGATGATAAATATCTAGCATATACAAATAATAACAATAAACAAACCTAACAAGAAAAAAAACAAAAGCATCCCATTTTTAAAAAATTAATGGGCTGACAGGCTGAACAGAGAGTTCTCAAATAAGAAATACAACAAACACAACTAGTTGATAACATTTAAAAATATATTCAGCACCGATAGATATCATGGACATGCATATTCAAGCTAGCCTAAATTCCATCTCACAACAATCAGATTGGCTCTTATCAGGTGCACAAATGACAATATACACAGGATAGAATGTGGGGAAAGATAAGTTAATTATTTACTGCAGGCTAGAGTGGGTAAACCAGTGCAGTCATTGTGGGGACTGATGTGAAGGTTTCACAATAAGTTAAAAAATGAAACTATTGAAAAGGGAGCAGAAAGACTGTGAGAGCCAGAGGGTCAGGGAGTTTGTTGTGAGATTGTATCTCTTAGGAATGTTAGAAGCTAAACACATAAAGTCTCATCAACATGACTGCCTAGACATGACCTGAACACGGAAAACAATAGACGTGTAAAGATGTGTTGGAACAAGGTCCAGGAGTGGAGTCCTGTGAGGAGAATTCTGAGTGCTCGTGAGAACACTCCAAGGAAGCAAGTGAAAACAACTTTTTAAACAAGTTTAAAAAATGAAGCATTGTGACCTCAGTTTTTTTCAAAACTTTCTTTTTTTCAAAAATTTCTTAGAATGTGGTTTCATGCTCTTCCCAGGGACAGTGTATAGGATAGAGTTTACTTCAGTGTACTCATCATTGCATGTTGCTGTGATTCAATTAAATGTTTAAGCTATTCTTTATATGCTTTATGGAAAAAAACATGTTTTTTTGGCATATGCAGCCTGTCCTTATGAATGTATACAGCTTTAACTCATGAGAACTTTACTGGTGACCATCATTAACCCTTAGAGCAATGATTCTCAACCTTCCTAATACTACTACCCTTTAAACAGTTCCTCATGTTGTGGGGGCCCTCAACCATAAAATTATTTCTTTGCTACCTCATAACTGTTATTCTGCTGCGGTTAAGAATTGTAATATAAATATCTAATATGTAAGATATCTGGTATGGGACCCTTCATGGGTTCATGGCCCAAAGATTGAGAACAACCACCTTAAAGCAGAAGCTATCTGAGGCTCTGAATAAAGTTGGCTATTGCTTGAGACTTTAGTCTGCCTCATTTATTGACTGTTCTTTCAGGTCCCACCACCTCTAGAGCAGTGACAAAAGTGGATGAGGGTAAAAGCTACAAAACCTCAACCTTACACGGAGCACCACAGGCAAATAAAGAATGTTGAGAACAACAGGGGTAGTCTCCAGGGAAGAACACACCAGATGGTTATCAGGCACCAAACAGTCAGTCCTAAAACATAAATACAAGTAATATTATACAGGCTGACATCATTGTATTTAAATATTTAGGAATTTATGTACATGTGTGCATGTATATATGACAGGATTGTATTTATGTATTTAGGAATGTATACACACACACACACACACACACACACACACACACACACACGCACATATGGACATTTCACAACAATGATTGAAAAAAGTGATGAGCTTGAGAAGGAACAAGGATAATTATATGGGAGGCTAGGCAGGGAGGAAAGGTAAGGGGGAAATTATGTAATTACGTTATAGCCTTAAAAATAAAATAGGGATGCAGAAAAATGTTAAAACTACAGATACTAAACAATTTATGAAAATCACACAATGAGTATGGCATAATTATCTTACCAAGTCAAGCCAGTGAAAACAAGTGATTCACAGTTTAAAAAATGAAGCTGCCATAGAATCTGACTACGTAATTCCTAGGAATCTACCCAAATGTCTATAAATCTTCCCACAGAGATACTTAGACATCCGTGTTCATGGCCACTGTACTCACAATAGCACGTAGAATCACGTTAGATGTCAATCAGCACATCAATGGATAATGAAAATATAATGCGTCTGTACAATGGAATGTATTCCTCCATAAGGGAAAATGATACTATAGGGCGAGCCAAATGGCTCAGCAGGTAAGTCACTTCTGCACCGAGGGCCTGAGTCTGTCTGCTGGAAGAGGTCAATGAGAAAGGAGAGGACTGACACAGTTCTCCCTTTGGGCTCCGTGTGCACGCTGGCATACTAACACCACACAGCACGAACAGTAACAGCAATGAAGACAACATAATCATGCAATTTGCAGAAAAACGGACAGACTGCAGAATATTAAGTTAGGCAAGCTGAGATCAAAACCACAAATAATACATGTTCTTCCTCATATAGACCCTAACTTCCACTTCTTTATTTATGTGTATTTCCATGAGAGTGAGTAAGAGTAGATGTCAGTAAACTAACAAGTGGCCCACGAGAGGGGAAATTTTATCTTCCAAAACATAGACTGCCACGGTCCAGCCGCAGCCTGCGTTCAGGTCCTGAGATGGGGAAGTAACATCGGCGCAAAGAAATGAATTGTCTGACCACCAGATGGGTTTCACACAAGTGTCTGGTCCGAAGAGCTCCAGCCGTCTTTATTTATACACCAAAAACATGCATATTTTTCCATACTAACATGTTTTTCCCATCCTCCAATGTTAACCTCCAGCAAAAACAAGTATGTCAAGTAGGTTTTTCCCAACTTTTACATCAAAACATCTTTAAACCCAAAAAAACTTATCATTTTGTTAGCTTGGCCAAATACTGAGCCAGGTACAACCTGTCTTTACAAACATAAGGTGATAAACATAGGCACACATTTCCAAGAACAATATCTTTCAAAACATATTTACATAAAGAGGGGTGATCTGTCTCCGATCCCGACAGCACTGCATTAGAACAGCTCCCAGGGTCTTAAGTGACAGTTGGCATCCCCAGACAATGAGCCTGAGTATCATCGGCTCCTAAAGAATTTTCGGGGAAGATATTCAAGAAAAAAATGGAGTTTCCAGGAATGATCACATCTGTCACAAGCATGATTGACAAAATGAGACTAAAACCACCAAGAGATTCACCAGTATTATGAGAGAAAAGAGAGCGTGCAGGCTGCGCGGTCCCAGCAGCATTCTGCACCGTCCCTGGGTTCACCGGTCCTTGCCAAGCGCGACTGTCCCCGTGGGCTTTTGCCTCATCTGGAGACCCGTTGGAGGGGCGCTCATATACCGGTCTGAAACGAGGCCACAGGGCTCCCAGCAACAGACCTTTTTAATTAAATTGCACTAAATGATATCTATGCTGTATCTAAAACCTGAAAAGTCATGGCTGATTTTGGACTCGCATCTAAAGGATTAGGATAAATTTACTGTTGGAGCGTTTTGTTCTTGTTCACTTACAGACCCATTTCCTCTCTTCTTGATGAACGTCATGGAAGTGCTAGAGTGTTCTGCTTTTGCACATTTCTGTACATTTAACAATGTCTTTTGAGTTTCATGTGGACATTGTTTCTAATTCCTTTCATCTTTCATTAATTCTCATCATATAAATTCAAATTCAAAACAAAATTTAAAAGAAAAAAAAAAGAAGAAAGCTTTGTCCTCCAAGGCTACAAGATTTCCCCCATATTTTTCTAGAATATTTAACAGTTTAGGTTTCTCTTTAGGTCTAAATTTTTTGAGCCATGTATGAATTGCTTCTTAGACACATAGCTGAGGTCAAGTGCTGGATGCGTTTGGTATGTGATGTGAGGTAGGGATTGACATTCATGCTGCGTATATCTAGTATATCTAGTATATCTAGTATATCTAGTGAGTCAGCTTTCTTTGGCATCTTATGTTTAGTTCATGTCTAAGGAGTCCCCACTAAAGGCTACTGTGTTCAAGGCCCATTCTCTAGCGGGTGGAGGTATTTGGAAAACTGACTGTATTCTGTGGCTTTGGCCTAACAATAGATTAATCATCTAATGGAATTATTTGCTTTTTTCTACTTTTATAATTGTTGAGATTATAATCTAATTAAAACATTTCTCCTTCCACTCCTCCTTCCAAACCCTCCCATGAACATACCCTGCTGAACTTCAAATTCATGGTCTCTTTTTTTTTTTCACTAATTGTTATTGCATGCACATATGCATAGACGTATATGTTCCAGACACTACCCTCCCAGTCTGTATAGTATTATTTGTATGTATGTTTTCAGGGGGCAGTTATGGAAATTAAACAGTGTACCTTTCAGAATCATATGGTGTAATGAAGAAGTTTTGTAGGACATTTTAAAAAAATTCTTAAAATATTGCCACCGTTGAGATAATGGCAGTACAAAGTAGCACAGTAGCATCTGAGCTATGGAAGCAATGTTCAAAAAAGACCTCCAGCCATTAACCTCCCCATAAAAAGGCAGAAACACCTCAGAGCCCAATTTGTGAAGGAAAGGGATAATGAAGGTTAGAGTAGAAATCAACGAGAAACTGGAAATACAAAAGACTAATGAAGACAGAGCTGGTTTCAGAGAATGACCAAAGCTGTCGAGAGAGAGAGAGAGAGAGAGAGAGAGAGAGAGAGAGAGAGAGAGAGAGAGAGAGAGAGAACGAGGCAAGGGGGCATTGGAATACAAGATAACAGGTAAATTTTTGACAGATTCAGTTGACCAATTTTAAATAATGACTAACAATCAGTACTGAGGTGTAATTTGTAAGAAATTCTGCATCCATTGGGATAATTTGTGGTTTTATGCTTTCTTTGAACTATTCAGGCAGAGAGCTAATATATTATGTGACACTGTGAATATACGCTTCATGTAAATTTTTTTTCATTTAACTGTTTTCTGATCAGATGCATTGTGTTGATTATTAGTTTCATTTTAACTGTCCGTATTTGTGTTTTTTTATTTTTCTTGGTTTGATTTAGTTCCAAAACTAAAACTGCATTAATTAATATTTTATTTGGCTTATTACTTTGATTACTCATTTTTTTTTTACTTTAAAAAGTCCCCTTTTCTGCTCATGACACATATTTACTTAACATTAACAGAAGAATATTTTTATTTTAATTAATGTTTGTATAATCTTATGGTTTTATATAATTACATTATTAGAAGATAAGGACTAGGGAGATGGACGGCTCAGCGGGTAAGATCCCTTGCTGTACATGCATGAGGACCTGAGTTAGGTCCCCAAACAGCCATGTAAAGCTCCAGCGTTATCCATGGCTGCACGTCTGCAGCCCTGTGCAAGGCAGATGCAGGCAGCCTGCGGAACTTAAGCACCTCTATCCTGTGAGTTCAAGGTGGGGTGCTGTGCAGCAGGGCCCTCTTCTGGGCTCCACTCTTATCTGTGTCCACGTACAGTACACACCCAGATGTAAATATTTTTATCCCAAAACATTGATTTCCATGTTTAAAGTGGAGTTTTTCCTAAGATTTTGCTTTTGTCTTTTACATATGCCATGCCCCACTTTTCATGCAGACATTGTAAAAACCATCTTGTTGTACAGACAGGGGGTTGTATGATCCTGACTTTGTAATTCATATGTCAAATACTATATCTTCATGTACATTCCTATCTAGCACACCAGCGGTCAGAAGCGTTGCTAATACTGGTGGCTCCTGGTGGTTGTTTCCTTAGTAACTTAAATCAGTTTTGAACATTTACTTGTTCAAATTTGTTCTGCTTGCCCCCTGGATACTTTTAGATGTATACTTACCTCTGGAATAGCAAAGATTTTGTGTAATAGGTATTTGTTTCCTAATGTTTTCCCTTGAGACAATGTATTTATGTGATTCTGGATACAGAAGGGTGAAATAAGTCACAGTAGGCTAAAATTAAGATGTGTTGAGACAGCAGCTTCCAAAGGAGGCTTCAGGGCTCCGGTGACTCCTGGCATCCCTTGGCTATCAGATCACTCCATTCTCTGATTTCCCGGTCAGGCTGCCTTTTCCATGTCTGCAGTGAACAACCGTGCTTTCCTCCTTTAAGGGACGTTAGTGATCACAATTTAAATCCATCCAAATAATCTGAGGTAATGCCTTCCTCTTAAACATTCTCAGCTATCTGAGAAGCATCGTTTATCCAGAGACTAGGACAGGAATGTCTTGGTGAAGGTGTTTCTCAAAAAGTCACTCTTACAATGACAAGCTTGCTGATAGGAATTCAGGTATTTTATGTGTATGAGTAGGTTAGTTTGTTGTTCTTTAATTTCTATTCTTTAGTGCAAGAAATAACTCTGTCTACATCACTGTACATGGCGAAGCCTATTTTGTCATTAAGAAAATTAACAGTTTTCATAATTAGATTGGATTGTGGGTCTTTATCTTTTCATATTTTTTCCTCCTTAGTTTTTAATAATCTGTTTTTCTCTGTATTCTGGGTATGTTTTTCAAATGTATCCTTCATACTACTAACTTGATTTTCTGTAATCAAATCCAATCGGGATTACATCCAATGTAGATTTTTATTATGACAGTCTTATGTTGCCAGCCCCAGCACCCCTTACATCTTAACTCAGTTTTTTTCCTTAAGGCTTCTTGCTTCTGTTTCATATAACTCATTTCCTCTTGAATTATTTTGAGGACAACAAGCTGCTACTTGCTTGAAAAAAAAAAGTCTATTTTTCTTATGAAGGTTATTTTCAAGGATATATTTTCCCATGACTATTAGGCATAATTTCCTTTTTCTTTATATTGCAGCAGTAATTCATAGATGCATTTTATTTGCCTTGAATGGGCAGAATGTCTGCCCTCAGGGTAGATGCTGTGTCTCTTAGCTCCAGTTACTATTTATTCGAGTGGTAGGTGGTAGGTGATCCTCTTAAATCTCAGCCCGGAGCACAAGTGTAAGCTTGATTTGCAATTCCTAGAGTAGTTCTATAAACTAAACTCGGATCATCTGCTGCTTCAAGGCTACGCTTCTCCCGTTCCAGCATTCACTTACTGTTAGAATTCTTTGTACATAAAAAGCAGTAGACTATCTAATTCCTTCTCTTCTCCCTGTGCTGCCCCTCGCCTTTTCAGTTCTCTGCTTCTGAGCATAACTTTGGATTAACATAGTTCTACTTAGGTACAAGAGGGAGAGAAGCCAGTGCATGTTGGAGATGGAGCTGTGCACCATGTTTGGAATTTTTTTCATATGTTCTATCTCCTTCTTGCGAGGTTATTTTGGTCCAGAATGCAGATCATTACGTATATTTTGTACAAGAATGTTTCCTGAGTTATTGGTCAGAACCCATCAAGGGGCACTGCCTTTTCGTCACTTAGGATTATTGCTGAATCACCACACACACTTCACTGGGTCAGTCAGTGATAGTGATGCTATCTTACACGGTATTACTTTCAAACTGAAACTTCAGTGTGTTTTAAAAACTGTCTTAATTTTCTATCAGCCAATAATGTTCATAAATGTTTCTCCTTTTCTCTTTCTCCCCTCTTCCTCCCTTATCCTTTCATTCCCTCCTTCATTCCTTTCATCCTTTCTT